>PVKA01011544.1:15241-60699 GCA_004027165.1 Ctenomys sociabilis | reverse complement strand
CTGGGTCCCGCCTATTTAGGGAAATGCCCGCCACTTTTGTGACTCTGCCAATGATATGCGAACACATGTACAACTGTGATTGATCTATGAAACCTATATAGCTCGCTCTGGCAGGAAGTTCATTGTTGCTTGCACGGTAGGAGCCGCGGGTAGCGGACACATGTAGAGGCTTGCATCCCACCTGATAGTTGCTTGCACGGTAGGAGCCGCGGGTAGCGGACGCATGTAGAGGCTTGCATCCCGATCCATAAAGGCTTGCTGAACCCGTTGCTGAGTGAGTGTCTTCTTCCGCGGGACGGGAGCGGCGCCGGACAATTGTGCACAATTATTTTTTCTCTCTGCTCTTGTCAGACTAGCAGAAAAGCTATTCTGTTTCACAAATATTCATTATTCTTCATAAAGATCCTTGGGGCAGCTATTTAACACTGTTTCCATTTCAGCCAACTGGCTTAGCAAGGTTTCTAGTATGGTTCTGGACTGCTGCTCTGAAGATAATGCCAAACAAGGTAGATTTTTCAGGAAAATATTTTGGGCTGTGTGTTAGTCAGCTACCATGTCTATGACAGCTGTGACAAAATACCTAAATAAAACAACTTTAAGGAAAAAAAGACTTATTTTCATTCACTGTTCTATTGATTCAGTCGTAGCTGAAACAAGTAACAAGGATACTGGATTGATGTAGCTACAGAGATTCACCAGCTTCGTCCTGTGCTGAGTGAATCCCAAGCCACAGATACTTCTCACATTTATTGAGGGCTAAAAGCAGGCTAAGAAATGTACATAATTAATTTTGTGAAAACAAACTACTATCTATATTGCCTTGTGGGATTCACTGAACTCTAAGTTCAGTAATGTCCCAGCTAAAGGATCAAAGAATATAGGGTACTCCAGGAATTTGTTATTATCTGTACCTTATATCCACCTCGCCAGAATTACAAGGGACAAGTTTCCTTAGCCTCTGTTCTTCGTCCCCTTGGTTTCTGGCTTATATCACTACAACTCATAATTGCAAAGGTGTCAGTCTATGATGAACCATTTCCATTGCTCTTAGGCCTGTAGTCAGACAGAACATCAGGACTGTGGGGGTGTGGCAGAGCCAGAGAGAGAGAACCAGAGGAGCACTCCGTCTATAACCCCAGGGACATACTCCACTCAGCTTACACTTAACTCCCTTTAAGTTTCTATCACCTTCTAATAGCTCATAAAATGAATCTTCCAATGGCTTGATCCATCAGTGAAGTCAGAGTGCTCACAATTCAATCACTTCTCAAAAGCCCGACCTCTGATCACTGCTGCACAGCACAGCCCTCGGCCAAGGACCCTTGGGAACAGCAGGCTGTTTACAGAACCCTGTTGTTGAGTGAATATCCTAAGGTGGGTTGGAGATCTGAAAAAAAAAAAAAAAGGTTGGGTTGTTTTTGGTGGTTTTTTTTTTGTTTTTTTTTTTTTTGTTGTTTTTTTGTTTTTTACTTCAGGACAGGGCTTTAGTGAAAGTTAGAAAAGAGATGAGTTATCTTGGATGGGGGACAGTTTGGATGATCCAAGACATTTCTTCTTTTCTTCTTTTCTGTTTTAAGGACTCTAAATATAGCATTCTTCTGTATACCATGACAAAGAGAAGGACATACCAAGAAAGTTCTTTCAAACCTGATATGATAATGAGAACTCCAGTTTGTATCCTCAATCTATTGCATGCTGATCAACTTCCAAAAATGTATCTAGCCATGTTTACTTTTATGTGTCAAAGTTGTATTCAAGTTTTCTCTGGATCAGCTCTCCAAAACAACCCAAGAATGTAAGTATCATTTTTCAAGATATATTTCATAGGAGCCTAATTCCTATGTGTTATGTTGTTATTGTTGCTTTTATTGTTATTATTTTGATACAGGATCTTGCTACACAGCTCAGACTCATAATGATCCTCCTGTCTCAGCCTCCCCAGTGCTGGGATTATAGGCATGTGCTACCATGCCTTGTTTCAGGGCCAGCATGAACTAGGAACCTTGGGCTCTCCAGGCACATGCTTAGGCTGCTGAGCTATCTGTCCAGTCCAAAAGAGCATGTTAAAAGCTTTGCTTTGTATTTGGCAAATTTTCTAGACTGTAACCTTCTTTCACATTTGCCAGAATATTTACTGGCAAAGTCACCTAAGGAGCTACAAAGTTCCTTCCAAAATGTTTTAGGTGAGGGGCTGGGGAGATGGCTCAGTGAAATAAGCACTTCCCTGGCAAGTGCAAGTACCTGAGTTCAATCCCCAGTTCCGCCAAAAGAAAAATGCTTTAGGTGAAAGTATACCTTTTAGAATTTTTAATAGAAATGAGAATATATCCAGATTCCCAGATGTTTAATGTAATATTTTATGACTCACCATTCTATTTCTGTCCCCATTAGCTCCTTCCAGGCTGTTTCCAGGGCTACCAGGAAATAGCCAGGTCACCAAAGTAGATCTGATTATTGGTGGGTTTCTGATTCCTATAGACAAGAATTTAGTGGCCACAGGGAAAGGACAAGGCTATGTGGTAGCATTGGAAATCTATTTCTATATTCAGGAAGCTTCTACCTCTAAGCATAGATCCACAGATCTCTTTTACTTCTATGTTTATGGTCGGCTCTAGAAACACTGCTTCAAAGCAAACCAGACACTTCTGCAGCCCAGAGGCTCCTTCCTCTCTTCCCCTTGCCCTACAGCTCCATGTACAGAGAGCTACTGATGACTTGAATGGTCTTCTCAGTGGTTGCACTGACACAGGGGCTGATCAGAGAAGAGGAAGGAGAAAGGCATTCCTGGTTTCCCTTCTCAGTGGTTGCACTGACACAGGGGCATCTCTGGAGAGAGCCTGGTGAGGGCTCCACACTCCTATAATTCCAGCATTCAGAAAGCTGAAACATTAAAAGTTTGGGACCAGCCTAGGCTACATAGTGAGTTCAAAGCCAACTTAGATTATACAGCAAGACCCCATTTCAACAAAAAAGACCTGGATAGGGGTGGGGTGGGATCTAGGGGCCCAGAGCTCAAGGTCTTACCAACATGTGGAGAGTTCCCAAAAAAGGCCAATAGCCAATGGTAAATGAGTGGTTCTCAAATGTTAGAGAACATAAAAGCTATCAGAGAGCTTCTTCAGATTCAGATATGGTTGTAGTTTGTATCCAGATGTGCCCCAAGAGCATCATGTGTTCTTAAGCAAGACTTCTGGAAAAAGATTGGACCATGGGTGTGATAGCTGACTTACTGTTGGGCTTGGGACCTGGCCAGAACAAGCAGGTCATGTAACCTAGAAGGGTATATCTCCATCCCCTGCTCTTCCCTACTCCTCTCTCTGCTTCCTGGTTGCTATGATCTAAGCAGCTTTCCACTGCCCAGGGCCTTCCACCATGCCCCCAACTACCTGAAACTTCTGAAACAAGAGCCAAAATAGATCACTCCTCTTTTAAGTTGTGGGTGTCAGGTGTTTTGTCCCTGTGAAGGCAAATGACTAAGATTTGCAGGTCCTGGCCACAGAAGTGATGAACAGAGAAAATCAAGGTAGTTAATGGGAGGCTGTACACCTGGATTGCTCCTCTATCCTTTCTCATACCTCCCCCTTGTGGCTTATATTTAAAGATCTATACTCTTAGCATTATTGAAAGATCAAGTAAATCTATAATAATTAGGTTTACCTGTGAATAAAAACACAAACTCTTGCCCCTACACACACATGAATCAAGCTACCCAAGCAGGGAACATATCTACTCTCAGAAATGATCTGGGTTCCTTCTGTGTTCTGGCTCTGTCATCTTTATCTCTTTCTCCTGATGTTCCAGTCATCTGCCTGCATTCTACCCACTATGCAGACGGCTAAAACAAGTATGAATGCACCCTCGTTCCTTAAGAGTACTTCCTGAGGCCCTGCAACAGATGCAGGGGTTGGGGGCTCAATCCCTGGGCCTGCCCTGCCAGCCCCTCCCCCAGGGCATGCTGAGATGGCAATTGAGGCTGGGCATGGTGTCATATGCCTGTAATCCCAGCCCTTGGGAGGCTGTAAACAGGTAGATCACTACAGTCGGATCTAGTAGTGAGAGCCTGAACACCCTGTAGACCCTTCCCTAAAATACAAAAAAAGTACTTCCTGGAGCTGAGTATAGTGTTGCACACTTGTAATCCAAGCACTTTGGGAATCTGAGACATGAGGATCACAAATTTGAGCCTCACCTGGGCAATTTAGCAATTTATGAAGATCCTGTCTCAAAATAAAAAATAAGCTGGGCCTGGTGGTGCGTGCTTATAATCCCAGCACATGGTAGGCTGAGGCAAGATTGCCACAAATTTGAGGACAGCCTGGACTACATCATGAGACCCTGTCTCAAAAGAAAAAAAACCTCTAAAATAATAATAATAATAATAATAATAATAATAATAATAATAATGACAACAACAACAACAGTAGTAGCAGCAGCAGAAGTAATAGTAATAATAAAATAAAAAGTTCTGGGTATACAGCTCAGTGTGAAAGCCCTGGCTCAATCCCCAGTATTACAAACAAATAAACAAGAAACATTCTTGGAAGTCACATATACCACTCACCCCGAATTGCAATGAACTATGGGTAATATATTTTTCATTTGAAGCAGCTAAAATAGGGGTTAAAGAAAAAACAATAGCTATTGGGTGTCCAGGAGCAGCACCTCTATGAAGCCATTTGGATTTCACTACAGTCACAGGCTTCATTCAATAAGTCATGAGAATTTTGTTGATTTTCACTGGCTTGACGGCTGTCGTGTCCTATCACTGTCTTACATATTTCTAAAATGGTCAAATTGAAAGTTATGACTAGCATGTGTCAGCATTGATTCTGTCCCCAGATGTCCTGTCCCAGGTGCAGGTGTAAAAGTCAGGCACAGGATTGGTGGAACCAGTGCAGACCCTTCCTCTCCCTGCGTAGCCTCTAGATTCTCTATTACCAGTAGTTCCTACTGTCATTATATCCAATAGCCCCAGAAGAAGATAGTGACTATCTGAAACATAGAAATATAAACTCTGTCCCATAGCTAGGAGTAGACTCTAGACCTCC
Source organism: Ctenomys sociabilis (assembly GCA_004027165.1). Taxonomy (NCBI): domain Eukaryota; kingdom Metazoa; phylum Chordata; class Mammalia; order Rodentia; family Ctenomyidae; genus Ctenomys; species Ctenomys sociabilis. The sequence goes on along the minus strand of PVKA01011544.1, from coordinate 55,651 downwards.
AGAAACATATCCAAGAATCAGTTCTCTCTACAGCTGAACTGTAGGACTCCCAAGGACACAGTTTCATATATTGTGAGGGAATCACAAGGAGGGAACACAGGGTGAAGTCACACATACACCTCCCTGTATAGCCACTCAGAACCAGCAGGGGGCACTCAGAATCAATGGCAAGTCTAACGGGTAGTCAACAATGCCCCATACTGAGACACTGATGAAAGAGTAACTCAAAGCCTTGAAGCATAAAGACAGTACTTGAAAATAGGTAAATTTGTGGCATAAGAAGCACCTTGGATACCTTAGATCCATGTATCAAGGAACTGGCAAATGAAATAGAAGACAATTCACAGAACATGTAAGTCTAACAATATTTTCCACTGCAAATTTACTGATTCAGTTATTAAGAATATGCCAATTCTTTCAGCATGTGTGATTTGAACACTATAGTGATTTGAAAGTTGAGATTCACTTTTAGCTTCACTGCCAATAAAACAACTAGCTATGAACTGTATAAAACTACGCAGCATTGTTAGTAAATGGATGCGGTTGAAGGTTAGCTTTTTAAGCAGTTTCCTCAATAATGAGAGTGTAAGTCAGTCCACCACCATTTCCTTCTTGAAGGAAATGCTTCAGCCTTTGTATTACAGAGGTACCAGCTGACCCAAACTATGTACTCAGAGATGTAGCATGGTAACTCCCCCCATAGAAACGAATGGTTTAATCTTGAGATAACTCTTTAGTGATAATATGCAAGCTACCTGAAAATACCTGCTAGCACATTTTATTTTTTATTTTAATTTATTTATTTGTATTTTAACTTGAAGAATGGAAAATAGAAGCAAAAACAAAGAGAACAAATGACATAAACAGGGTAACATATGATACATGTTACAGATTTTCACAACATGGATGGCTAATTATATATATTTTTTTTTTTTTAAGTAAAACAATCCAACACAGATCAGCAGTCCACAAAAGAAGTGGGTAATCCACAGAATTTGTTGACTTAAGCCATTCACAGCTCATTATATTAATATAACTTTATTTTATATACCCCCCTTTTTATACTTTTCCGGTGGATGGTTAAGACTGAGTTAAAGCAAGACCTATATAACAAAAAATGTAACTTTTGTATCAGATAAAGTCAGTCAGATACACTCAGTGAAAATACCTGCTACCACATTTTAAATCTGATGGTTATAAGACAAGTTCTATTAATAAAAATCAACTACAGAATGTACTTGCAGTGTTTCTGCAAGAAAAGAAAACCCAGTTTTGTCCCAACTCCTTAACATAAATTAGATGCTACTTGAAGTGGGTATGTGGTTGCATAAGTACATACTGATGATAAAGGTCCAGGCGAGAAGTTGGTGCTGCAGGAAGATGACACAAGGTCCCCATTTAGTGGGAGGTGATAAAAATGTAGTGACAAGATAACTGGTCATCAGTCAATGTGAAGGCACATGCCCCCATCCACCCAACCCATACTACCGAGGATTAAATCCAGGATATTTACATTGAGCTACACAGGACACCTTTTTTATTTTGATATAAGGTTTTGCTAATTTTCTCAGGCTGAGCTTGAATTTACAATCTTTCCACAGGCTCCTTGGATGCTGGGATTATAGGCATGAGCTACCATTCCTGGTTGATGAATCATCTAACATGAGGAACTGCAACAAAGATGTCTCAGGGAAATAAGAGCCAAAGCAGAGAGAGAGACAGACAGACAGAGACACAGAGAGAGAGACAGACAGACAGACAGACAGAGAGAGAGAGAGAGAGAGAGAGAGAGAGAGAGAGAGAGAGAGAAGGCAACATGACAAGGAGCCATCTCCAGGTATAAGAAAATACCCTCCTGAGGAAATCCAGTAGAATTGCAGCATTTAAGAACCCCACGTCTGTGTACCAAGAGAGACAGACTTGTTCTGAAGAAGCAAGGGTGAGGAAGCAGAAGAGGACAGATGTGGCACTGTGTGACTGCCATGATGGTCGAACAAGTGAAACATGGGTTGGGAACAGCATATAGGTCCAAACAACTACTGATGTCAGGCATTCCAGAGACCAAGCCTAGAGATGAGATAATCCAAGTGAGTGCTTGACATGAAAATGTAGAAGGTGGGCAGCATCAGAATTGTCCTGGACTAAAGAAGTGACCAAAGCAGGAAGAGTGGGGCAAAGGCGATGGTGTGGGTGTTAGGAGGATTATGTGGATAATGGCTCAACTAGAAATGATACCAGAGGAGTGAGGAGAGATACTGGTGCTCAGCAGTTCCATGATACTGTCAGCAATCTGTGGCTGCTAGTGCTGGGAAGGGCCACAGAAGCAATATCAAACAGCATGTACTGCTCCAGGGCTGGGACTGAGAAAGGAGAAAAACAGAAACCTGGATACCACAAAGGGAAGCTATTTGCAGTTCTCATGAGGGACAACAGAGAAAAAAAGGACAAATGCTAGATCAGACTGTCTCTGATAGGACCAGGACTATATGTTGGAATCTTTTGAAGGTTTTCAGAGCCACAGATGTGCAAACCTGTTCTTGGGGACACTGAGCCATTGGTCCCAGCAAGGGCAGACTCCAGAGCCAGTGTTCAGAGACCTCCCCCCATGCCTCCAAAGTAGTAGGGAGTAGACCATATCTCACCCACAGAGTTGTTACAGATTACTTAATTATGCATCATTTCTCCTATATTTTTGGAATTATATGTATAAGTGGGTTATATCATCTATGGATTTAATTTTATGCTAACAAAAAGGTTAGAGAAGATTCACTATAAACAGGGGTCTTGAGGGCAAGAACCAATGATATCAGGGATAGTGCTCAAGGGGCACAATGCAGGTTTTGGGGTCTGTGTCTAGCCAGGAGACACTCAGGACAGGGTGATGAAAGTTAGCTGGCTAGACGTGCTAAGGTTCAACCTGGTGGTACAACAGAAGAATGTGGGTTGAGCAGCTCTGAACAGATAGACACCCTTATGGGGCTGCAGGCGAGGTTCCTATGGGGACCACCAGACGCCAGATGGCAGCAGAGGACAGGTGGCGAGGAGCCAAGTCATGGTGGATGTGCTAGACTCAAGCCCCTCAGAAACAGCATCTCTGGAAAGATTTCGCTTAGGGTCAGGTGTCCCAGCCTGTTTTACTTGTGATGCGCACTAAGACCCCCACAGCCCTTCCTCATTTCCTGCTGACAAGGCCCCAAGAATAGGCCCTCAGAGCATTTCAGACCACCTTCCCGCCCTGAATGCTGCTGCCTGCTTCAAGCCTCCTGCAGCACTGAACCCCATCCCCTCCCATCCCATGCCTCTGTCTCCTTCCTGTCTGCCACCCAATCTGAGAAGTGTGGAGGGGAGATGCCCACCCTTCTAAAGTGAAGACACAGTGCTACAGCTTCAAGGACTTGTATGGCTTTGAGGTTGTATGGCTTTGAGGGCTTTGGGTCTAATCCCACCACCCCACTTCATGCAATGCCCAGGACCTCTCTCCTGGGTTTACCACACTTGAGTCTCACTCCTACCCACCCAAACTCATTTGCTAATAATTTTTGTTGCTGACTGAAGCCTAGCACTGCTTGGCACCCAGTGCCTGGCCCCAGCTCATTTGCTAGGTCCTGATGGACAGGACAGGCCTGCCCCTGGGCAAAGTGCCACCTGGTAAGGCATAAAAGCCTTGTGTCTGCCTAGGTAGCTTCTGAGACTGCCATCATGAAGAGAAGCAGCACTCTCCTGCTAGTGGCCCTCACTGTGCTCTCTACCTGTGGTAAGTCTGGGCCAGGTTTTTAGCACATTCAGGGGCAGGGTCCTTGGATATAATAGATACCACCTACCTCCTAGACAGACCACCCACAGAAGAGCACAGATGATGCTAACCCCAATCCCAAATGAGGCCCACCCAGCCCAATGTCACCCACTCCAGCCCAATCCAGCATGACCCCAACTCTGAGCTCAGTCCAGTTTAACAACAGGGAAGAAAAGGAACACAGAGTAGAAATTGGATGGTGAGATTAGAGGTGTAAGGGAAAGGGTCTGTGGCACATGGGGCTGCACTGTTATGGAGGAAGATATGATGAAGACCACAGAGCTCAGAGGCCCAGAGTGGGCACTGTCCTGGTGTCATCTCCCCTTACAACACAGGGCTGGCCAAAGGGGAAGACGACAGTGAATTCTTCATGGAGTTCCTGCAAGTGCTGCTGATTGGAAGCCCGGAAGAGCTCTATGAGGGGCCACTGAACAAGTACGATGTCAACCAGAATGCCAAGGAGGCACTGACAAAGCTCAAATCCTGCATTGATGATCTGCAGCCCATTCACAAGGCGGAGCTGGTCCAGTTGCTGGTACTGGGACCCAGGGAACCCCTTTCCTCAAGCCTAAGGTCTTTCTAAGATCTGCCAACACATGGGCCCCTGGTCACCAGCCTAAGGCAGCATCCCACAGCCCATCCCCCACAGATACCGAGGTCCAAGGTAGATACCCTGGACCTCTCTACCCACAGAGAAGCTCCTAGGCTCCCTCAATGTGTTCCCTGCCCGGTTGCTCCTACACAAGTACGTGTACACACAGGTGCACACAAGCATGCACATGCCTCCCAGTTGCTGGGTGGTATGATACAATGGGTATGCATTCATCTCTCTCAGAAGGGGCCCTGACTATCTGCCTCAGGGAGTTGTGGCTCTCTGGTTATTTGCCACCAGCTCACTGTGCCCACTCACATCTGCCTTCCAGGAGCAAGTGCTGGGCAGTGAGAATGATGCCTGAGTGGACCTCAGACATAGCTCCCAACATCACAGGACCAGACACACCAGAAGCCCTGGATGTGCTGCCTATGGCTGCTTCCCAACAAGTAAACTGACCCTCAAACTGTTAGATCAATAAAGCCTCCTTCAGCCCAGTAACTGGCTTTTATTTCCAGTTTATCTGCCCCAACAGGGACACACAAAAAAGCACAATTAGGCATACAGACTTAGATATCTGGGAATCCCAGGTGGAACATATATCCAGGAAGGCATCAGGGAGGAGGTCTGGGTGGCAGAACCAGGGGGAACACAGCTCAGAAAGACATGTCCACAGGTAAAACACCCTGGAACACCCTGGAACTCCAACCAGGCTAGGATGCTAAGTCTGAAAGCTGGTGGGTGACTTGGGAGTACAGCTGTGTATGGCAAAAATGTGACAGCATAGGCAGCAAATACATAGGAATAACGGGCTTTGAGAAGAATCACTCCCCGGAGTTACCCATGGAAAGAAGTTTCAAGTGCAGTCTGAGCCCCCCAAGAAGAGAGCACCCAAGGGCACCACAATGGAGTGGGCCAGCTGGGTCTAAGGAAGGTCAGCAGGAGTAGCCTCCCCTCCCTGGCTCCTGCTCAGCACAACACAGATCCCTGACTCCAGACCCAAGACCTCTGACAGCCAAGGCTTCCCTGTGCCTCAGTCTTCCCAGCTCAGAAATTCTGATGGAGCAGGGCTGACTAATCACCACACTTGCTCCTGAGCTACCTTGGGTTTGAATAGCCCTCTCAGTACACCTCTCTTGTCTCCGGTACACCAAAGAATGCAGGATCTGGTGAGAGGAGAGTCTGTGGGGAAGAGGTGCCTGGAGAGGGTGGTGTCCCTGACCAGGTGAGTTCCTGAGAAGGGTGGGGCCATCACACTCACTGTAATCTAGAACTCTCCATCCCACAAAGCCACATTCTAGAGCTCAGGGACCCCTCCCCAATTTTCAAAGTTCCCAGGGAGAACTGTGTTCTTTTCTCGGAAACTGATTGGTACTGAGACCAGGGGAAGGGGACCACCTACAAGGAGGCTGGGTGATAGGCCACTCTATGCTACCCCACTCCAAGTGAGGTCCTGAGCTCTCTACCCAACCACAGCACAGCTCTACCCCCAGGAGATCTTGAGCATCACTTGAGCATGGGGGGGGGGGGTTTAAGTACAAGGAGCCTACCCAGGTCCTCTGACAGCCAAGAGGATGGCCAGTCACTAGCCAGAGGGACCATGGCTCCCCTCATTTTGGAGCTGGAGAGGGATGAGCCCAGCCCACCAAGCAGAAAGTTTCCACTGCCCCTAACTGCTTGAGACCCTGTGGAGGCTTCAGACTGTGGCACTGTCCCCTCAATATCAGCAGGACCAGGATGGGGCTGTGGGGTCAGGGATAAGAGCCAAGACTTCTAAAGTGGTCACTCTTGTCCACAGACAGAGCCAGCCATGACGGAAGAGGTGTGGGTGGGCACCTGGAGGCCCCATAGGCCCCGGGGGCCCATCATGGCCCTCTACAGCAGCCCTGGCCCCAAGTACCTGATTCCACCCACCACAGGTCAGAAATAAGGGCCTTTGGGACTGCATGGGAGTGAGAATGCCAGCCTGGGGGTGTCAGGATGCTCTGGGTGGTCTGGGGTATATCTGGGTTGGAACTTAGATGCTCCATCCCAGACTGCTAGTTGGGGCAAAGCAGTACCTGGATCCAGGTTGCTCAGAGCCACCATATCAACAGGCTTTGTGAAGCACACACCCACCAAGCTGCGTGCTCCAGCCTATAGCTTTCGTGGAGCCCCCATGCTCCTGGCAGAGAACTGCTCCCCAGGACCCCGCTACAGTGTGAACCCCAAAATATTAAGGACCGGCAAGGACCTTGGCCCTGCCTACTCCATCCTGGGGCGCTACCACACTAAGACCATGTGGACCCCTGGCCCGGGTGAGAGCCGTCACACTCCCAGCCCAGGGAAAAGGGGCTGTCCCTGCATCATCCCCACTGTCCATCCTGGGGGGACCACTGTATGTCCTACTATGTCCATGTAGGGTGTGCTTTGTCTATCCTGTCCCCTCTTTCTACTCTCAGGGCACCATCAGGCCTTAACCCACACTGTCTGTTCCAAAACAGCTCCTGTCCCCCACCCCATAGCCAGCTTTCTATCCTAGACACTCCTGGCCAAACCTGCCCACTCACTGCCTGTTCTGGGGCCCAGAGCCTTGTGCCTGGAAGGTTGGGATATTATTCAGGGGCAGCTGTTTGCACCCTCATTCTTGTACCCTTTCTTTCTGCCACAGGTGACTACTTTCCAGAGAAATCTACCAAGCATGTGTTTGATTCAGCACCCAGCCACTCCATCTCTGCCCGGACTAAAACCTTCCGGGTAGACAGCACTCCAGGTCTGCAGTAGCCCACAGTCACCTGGACAACTGGTGTCTGGGTCCCCCAGGGGTAGGTGAGGAGCAGCTCAATGGCAGGTGGAAGCTCCTCTGAGCTCAGGCCTGAAGCTCCTATCTGTCCTGCAGGCCCCGCCGCATACATGCTGCCAGTGGTGATGGGACCACACACTGTGGGTAAGGCATCCCAGCCCTCCTTTTCCATCAAGGGCCGCAGCAAGAGGGGCAACTTCAGCGACGACCTGCACAAGGCAAGGGTTACTCTGCCTCAGACAGGGGCACAGTCCCTAAATCCTAAGACTCCCAGCCCACCACTGTGCTCCTGAGGCACCTTGCAACCTGTGCCCTCTGGATTTCTGGGGAGGAAGAGCCAGGGCACCAGCAAGTGAGATAGTATCAGAGCTCAGGACAAGCACAGGGGTATATAAAGGCTACTTAGAGGGTACAAAACACTTTTTAAATGCTTCAGGACAATAAAAAGAAAACTAAGCCCTGGGACATCTGGGGGAGGAAAGTTCCTGCTCTTAACAGACAGCACAAAGGCCCTGGGACACAAGGCAGCATCAATATACAGAGCTCTAGTCTACTGCCAGCCCCAGGACAGAGCCCTCAAGCCAAGGACAGTGCCTCAACTAAGAGCAGGCATCATACACATGCTCATAGGACTGGCACACACTGGGAGCATTACTGCCACAGTAAGGTTGACATCAAGGGGATGATACTCCCAGAGGTGCCCCATGGGAGACAGCCATCCCAGAGCTCCTTGTGGGGACTCAGGATCTGGAACTGTCCCTGCCCTTGGCACTCTGGGATCACATGCCATGGGCAAGGTAATCCTGTCTGTGCCATCTTTACCTCCCAGACCCCAGGTCCTGCAGCATACCGCCAGACTGATGTGCAGGTGACCAAGTTCAAGGCTCCACAGTATACCATGGCCGCCAGGGTGGAGCCTCCAGGGGACAAAACTCTCAAGCCAGGACCAGGAGCCCACAGCCCTGAGAAGGTCTGGGAACAGAGACCAGAGGGGTTAGGGGACTCAGGGACACAGCCCAATGGGGCAGGAGGGGAAGGGGTACACTCTGTAGGGACCTCAAGATAGTATCCCATCCCAAAAGCAAACCATCAGGCACACAGAACCAGAGCCATCTTTACACCTGGCAGCAGGCTGCTGCTGAATATTGGTTCAAGGGATCAGTATCCAAGCCCAAGCCATTGCCAAGAGTCCTCTTCACAGTCTTTCCTCTCCCAGGTGACCCTGCACAAACCCTGTGCCCCCATTGTTACTTTCGGCATCAAACACTCGGACTACATGACACCCCTGATTGTCGATGTAGAATAGCTCGTCCTACAGCCTACAGCCTGGATCCATCTCATGCCTCCACAACTCCCAGGGCAAATGCAGGTTGGATGGCTCCTTCTGAGCACAGCCATAACAGGGGGACCGTGCAGGACACAGCATGCTTGTTTGGACAGTTGTAACATTTCCTTTTTTAAGCTTTTTTTTCCTATGCTATCTTCTCATTTGCTAATAATCTTGCTTCCTGTTGTCCCCAAATTTCTTAATAAACCATGGATTTCAATTATAAGGGATTGTCTTGGGAAGAACCAAGCTCATCTACAGCTTTCAGCACAGGTCCATGTGAGGTCTCAGCCCTGGCTTCTAGGTCTTCAAAGAGAGACCTCAAAGCCCTGCTGCACACGTAACAGTCCCTTAGACAACTAGGGTCCACATCCTTCCCCTTGAATCTGGACTACCCTGGATAATGGAGTATAGAAGTGCTACTGCCTGATGCCATGCCCCTGTGTGACAAAGCTTGTTTGATACATGTGGCTTTTGGTGACAGCCCAAGGCCCTCTGCACCTGAGGCCTCACCATGGTAAGCAGAGCCAGCTACACCCACTGGGCTGCCCCAAATTCTAGCAGTGACAAGACATGGCAGACCAATTACTATGTTGAGTGACTAAGTTCCAGAGAAATCCATTACCAAGGGCTACTACAGGATGTGGGCTGGGACACTGGCCAAACTCAGCTGGGCCTGAGGATCTGCACAGATTTCCTAGCCCCACAGCCAGGCCTTAAGACTCTCCTTGGCTCAAGAGGTCCATGCTGGGCACGCAGCCTATAACACAGACCAAGAGGCCAAAACCCATGCCAGCATTAGTACAGGTGTTGACTCCTCTACTGTGAATAGCTCTACAATCATTAAACTTCAGGACCTGAACAGACACAGCAGAGAGTGGTGGGCCTATGGCTGTCCTCCCCAAGGCTGAGCCAAGGGAGCACCAAGTGGGGGACGAGGGATACAGGAAGAAGAGGAAGCCAGAGGCTCTATACAACCTAAAATAAAACCTACCTCTCTCAAACCCTAGAAAAAAAGACAAAATACACGATTCCATCTTCACAAAGCTATTTATTCCACATTATATTACCAAGATGTTCCTGACCCTCACAATTGGGTCATTTTCCTGATTTATTAGTACTGGAGACCAAGTCAGCAAGCCCCATTTACCCAGTGGGCCAGGTGTCAGGTTTACAAGGCCAAGCTACAACACTAAGGTTAGGGGCTCTGAGGAAGCTGATTTGACCCAGGGGTAGCAAAGCTGCTATACACCCCCCCCCACACACACACACACACACTCAAAACAGTTATTTGGGAAGAAATGACAACATACAGACCAAAGAAAGCCAGACAGAATCCTGAGGAAGGAATAAAGTAACCAAGGTTGCAGAGAGGTGGCAAAGCTCTCCAGTGGACCATCTTCCTTAGATTCTTTTTTTTTATGAATTTAGGACAGGGTCTATAGGGTGTACAGGGTTTCACTACGTAGATCGGATTCCTAGTGATTCTCCTGTTTTCAGCCTCCCAAGGGCTGGGATTACATGCACACACCACCACACCCAGTTTGAATTACTGTCTCAGTGTACCGCAGGAGGGGGCCAATTCGGACTGAATCCCATCCCCTACGCTCTGCTGAGGCAGGCACTTTAGTCCACTGTTCCTTAGATTCTTGACATGAGTACAAAGGTCTCGGAAGTTGCTGGCCCTGCCAACCTCATAGTTCAGTTTGCATGAACATGGGGCAGACTAAGTATGGATGGACAGCCAGGGAGACGTGGGTTGGGAATGCAGTGTAGAGGATGGGAAGGTAATTTAGAGAACCCCCCACTGCAAGGTAAGACTAGCTACAGGAAGCAGGTAAGGGTGTAGTAAAAGGGCAAAAATTCTACTAAAAATGACATTGTGGCTTCTCCAGGCAGCCTTCAGCTCCATGATAGCCCTCTAGGGAAAAATTTCCCCAATATTCTATCTGATTTTGAAAGGTCAGACTAGCTCTCCTGGGTTTACACCTCTAGCACCAGAGATTCTGAATCCTGAGGGTATCCATTTCTGTTCCTAGGCATGGCCCTATTAGAAGACCAGCCCACTATATCCAGCCAAGACTGTGGTTCAGGCCTTCATTAACAGCCTGTACCCTTCCCTTCCTAGGGGTCTGACTTTATCCAAAGACTGAAGGGCACAGGTCTTGCCATAGGAATACTTGACCCATATTAGACCCCCTTTGCTCAGCAGTCTTGGCCAGGAATAACAGTCTAGGTTGAGTACCTACAGGTGAAAGAGCCAGCTTTTATTGGGGTCACAGGCACTGTCCCCTCCTGTGGCAATATGAGTCTCCTCAGTCAGATCAGAGATACATCCTCATCCAAAAACAGTGAGCACAGAAGGGCCTCATGATTTCAGAACCCTGAGGGCTGGAAGAAGGGTTGCTGGCCATATAAGTACATTCAGGACTCACAGCTGCTCTGCTCAAGACCTTAATGGTCTTGCACTGTAGCCCCAGCCTGGCCAGTGTCTCTAACACCAGTGTGGAGATGGGGGCTGGGCCTTGATTTCCTAAGGGAAAATGCCCTTCTTCATGGGATTAGCCAACTTAATGAGCTCATCAAGTCCACCATAAAGGAAGGAGATTCCTGAGCCATGGTGGTGATTTCGAAGCAGTATTTTTCAGGTGAATCCTCAGGTCAGCATACCAGATGAAAGACCCTGGTAGCTTTGGCTTCCACTGTTTCATGTCCTTGCTCTTGACAAGAGGTAGGAGAGGATGAAGAAGGCTATAAGTAGGCTCACAGCCATGCCACACAAAAGCTTCCGATTATCTCGTCCAGACCGTGCCATCGTGGAAAACCGCTTCACACTCCCTGTGAGCAGGCCGGTTACACTTGTGAAATCTGAATCCTGGGTAGGAGTAGCAGGATCACAAAGTGAACCATCTCAACTACCCCATCCCCCTCCAAGCACTGGAGCAGATTCAGAGCCAGCAGCACAGGATGGACCTGATGGTAGGTCCTACACCCTACAGACCCTTACCATATTGTCCAAGTACCGGTTCTGGTCTTCTGCATCCCTATCAATGTCCAGGGCTAGCTAGTGAAGACACAGAACAAAGTCAGGTTAAAGAAAACAAAAAATATAGCACTCATTCTCCCCTCTGACAGCCATCCGTTGTCCATAACTGTGGCACACCATGCTGAAAGCTTAGTCTAAGCTGCCTGAAACCCCTCAAGGTCCTCTCCCTATTCTCTTAGCCCCTTGAGGTGGAGGTGAAAAATGAGAAAGGGATCACCACTGACCGATTTAAGCCTGGTAACCTTGGAGGCCAGGCTGTCGGCCATCCGCTTGTTCTCCAGGTCTAGAATCTCCTCCACAGCACCAGAGTTCTGAGCTATGAAAAGACAAAAGTTAAGAAGTTTCCTCCACCCATGAGTAAAACCCCAACTCCCTCAGTCCAATCAAGTCTGGCCCAGTCACATTTCCCAACACGTGGACCATGCACATGTGGGTCAGGAATGTAGCACTGTCCTCTGAGAAAAGGTCCTTCGTGAAGACACAGGTGGAGGTGGGAAAGGGACTCCAGAGGCTCAATGCAAACAGCCCCTTCTGATGCTGTGCCAAAATATGGATTTCCCTAGGAACACTGGAAAGATGTACTTACCTCTGTGGACATCATCATCTGTAGCTAAGGAACAGTTCTCCAAGAAAAAGAGTGAACACTAGTAGGGGTATAAGAAAGAGCATCTAGGAAGATGGCCGGAAGCCCCTTTATTACAAAAGCAAATAAAGCTGCCCAAGAGCCCATAAGGAGCGCTGAGCTTAGCCTCTTTGTGACACCCATGGTGCCTGCGGAAACCTGACAGGAACAGGCCAGGTGAGGTGACTTCCCATGTATATCACGTGGGTGAAAACCGCCGCTCCCATTTCCAGTGCAAATTCGTACTGGTCCGATGCACTGTAAGAACCGGCGATGTGACCCATGGCAGGGATACAGCCATAGGAAACACTGGCGCGTTCAAAACCCCAACGATGGGTGCCAACGTCCTGCCAAAAGCTACAAACCGGTTTATTTCTTTCACACAACAAAGATCCCTACGCCTCAGGGCAGTGGACGCCTGCTTGGGCCCCTGCCCACTATTCCTTCACCCAAGTGAGGTCCGGCCAAACCCCTGAGGCTCCGCCGAGCTCAACAATCCCAGGCAACCACTTGCCGCCCTCCTGGCTTCAGTCCCGGCGTAATACGGTCACCTCGACCCGGAAGACCGGTCCGCCCCTACACAGGGACAGCAGGAGACGGCTCGGCCCCGCTCCACTGCACTCACCCCGAGTCCAGTCCGCCATTGCTGTCAGCTAGCGCCAACCACTAGTTACTGACGCCGCCGCAAACGCCGCCGACGTGGCACGAAAACCACATGGACTTCCGGTCCCGCCTCTCGCAAGGCCCGCCCCTTCTTCTTGGCCCAGCCGTCAGCTGAAGGGTGATGCACCACGGAACGGAAGTGATGTTTTCGCCGCCGGTGGTCAAGGGAAGGGTGGGCGTCGGCTCTCGACTTTGCCGTTTGTTTGGGCTGTTTTCTTCGTGCCTGGATGTGACTGTCAGCCAGATCCTTCGGTCTGCGGACGAGGGCGTGCCGGGGAGCTGTGTTCTCGTGGCTGTAGCTGTGCAGGCCTGAACTGGCGTGACCCGGGCCAGAAAACCTCTGGAAGGCGGACATGGGTACTCAGGACGTTGTATAAAATGCAAGCGTGAAGGGTTACGGAAAAATGAAACGAAGACACAAAAACACAAAACAGCCTTGAACGGTGCGCGATCAGTAACCAGTGGGCAGGCAGCAGGTACTGTCGCCATCCCCATGCGCCTTTTCCGGTTGCCCTACAGTCTTCAGTACACACTCCGAAGCAGCTCTCTTCAAAGGGCGCCGAAACCTGGCTGGCAGCGTGTCTCCTTGCACCCTGCAGACTCCTAGTTATCTCTTTGAGCACTTTGCGCGCCACAGTCTGTCTTGCTTTTTTCTGTAAACACAAAGCTGGTGGCCGAAGCGCCTTGTCGGCCCGTCTTCCTAACATCTCCCATGCAGCAAGCTTTCTGCACCCAGCTGCCCCATAGCGGTACTGGGTATCGGGCAGGAGCCTCTCCTGCTGGGACAAAGGAGGAGCCGCTGCTCGGTTTCTGGCCGGCTTGGACTGTGAGGTTCACCCATCACCGACTCAGCCTTCTGCCTCGCCTAGCTAGTGCCTTTCTGTCGCTCCACCTTAAGCAGCAGACCGGCAGAGTCCCCGCCCAGTGTGGCCGGGTCCCGGCATCCGTCGCGCGTCGACGCGCGGGGCTGCCTGTCTAGGGCGGGGCCGACAGGCAAACAAGCTAGATTTTTGCGGGCCAGACTTCACGGTACCAGTTCCCGGGGCCATGGAGCCCCGGGTGGTTGCGGATGCAGTTGAGACTGGAGAGGAGGATGTAATTGCAGAAGCTCTGAAAACGTACAACCAGGAGGTGAGCGGACCTGGGAGCCCATGGACACGAGTGGAACGATAGGGTAGCGTTTGGGTGAACTGTAGGCAGAAAGTGAGTATGGCGCAGGCTCCAAGGAAGCATGATGGCCAGGTCCAAGGTCTGAGGGGGCGTGGGGGCCGAAAGCCCAGGGTACTTTCCTTAGGGTGACCGCCTTGTGGGTGGCCACCGCCCAGACACCTGTTCAGAGGCAACAGGCTGCCCCACCCCCACCCCATCCCTCAAAAAGCACAGTCCCTGCCTGCATAAGGAAGACCTGAGCTCACTGTGTCTCTGCAGCACTCGAAGAGCTTCACCTTTGACGATGCCCAGCAAGAAGACAGAAAGGTGGGTGCTAGACCCAAGGGTAATGGGGCAGGGAGGGCTGCCTCCAAAACAGGGCCCGATGGAGTCACTGTCCTCCCTGCCCACAGAGACTTGCAAAGCTGCTGGCGTCTGTCCTGGAACAGGGCTTGCCACTTTCACACCGTGTCATCTGGCTGCAGACTGTCCGAATCCTGTCCCGGGACCATAGCTGCCTGGCTCCATTCACCAGCCGCCAGAGCCTGCATGCACTAGCCTCCTATGCTAACATATCTGCCTCTGAGGGGTCCCTCCCAGAGGACCCTGATATGGGTGTCCTGCTGGAATCCCTCAAGTGCTTGTGCAACCTTGTTCTCAGCAGCCCTGTGGCACAGGCACTTGCTGCTGAGGCCCACCTGGTGGTGAAGCTCACAGAGCGTGTGGGGCTATATGGCAAGAGGAGCTTCCCCCATGAGGTGCAGTTCTTTGATCTGCGGCTCCTCTTCCTGCTAACTGCACTACGGATTGATGTGCGCCAGCAGCTATTTCAGGAGCTGCATGGTGTACACTTGTTGACTGATACACTGGAGCTGACACTGGGAGTGACCCCTGAAGAGAGCCCCCCAGAAGTCCTTCCTCCCCAAGAGACTGAGCGAGTCATGGAGATCCTCAAAGTGCTCTTCAACATCACCTTTGACTCCATCAAGAGGGAAGCAGAGGAGGTAAGTTGTGGCCTGAAACTATGGTGCAGCATCCTCACTTTAGCTGGGACACCTCACGCGTGTGTTTCTTCTATAATACCTTTAGGTTCCTGAGTGTCAGACATAGAAAACAATAGACTGTCCCAGGAGATACCTACTCCAGAAGAGGTCTTAAGGTTTCTGAGGGAGGTGGGGGCCTAGTAGGAAAAATGAGAGATGCTTAAGGAGACTGTAGGATATTCTCCACTTATGAGGCCATGTATCACCAAGGTCAAAGATAACTTCATCCGAGGGGATCCACTAATATCTTAATCTGGAAAGTACTTAGAAGCATACTCATGGATTTTTTTGGAAAAATAGCAGTGATTGTCTTTAGCTCAGCACTGGTCAAACTGGTCAAGACTACCAGATGTAGTCAAGGAAGTGCAGTAGCTAATGTTACACAGTCCTGGAGTACAGTAGTGCAGAAGAATGAAACTCTCACAGGAACCCCTTTTGCTTTTGTCAGGAAGATGCTGCCCTTTACCAATACCTGGGGACCCTTTTGCGCCACTGTGTGATGATTGCTGCTGCTGGAGACCGCACAGAGGAATTCCATGGGTGAGAGCAGAACACATCATGCAGGGAGGGAGAAGCTAGAGCTCTACATGATGGTCTCTAAGTCTGACTGTAGACAAGAATCACTGGAGAGCCCAGTTGTAGAGTTCAACTTTTTCAGGGGAGTCAAACATTAATGTTGCCAGAGAGCTGCAAGTGCTTCCAAGAGGTGGCAAGGACAAGATCTATGGACTTGGGAGCATATCACGGGGCAGTGTAGCCCCTTACCCATGACTTGTGGCTTGACTGGTATGGGTTCCCAGAAATTATTTGATGTTTCAGCCTAGATAGTTTGGGGCAGGTGGGGTTTCTGTGGAAGGTGCTACCTCCTGAGATTCCATCACACACCTGAGTGGGAATATCTCCGAGTGGAAATATCTCTGTTCTTATATGTGGTCCTTTGTGCTGTTCTGAGGCCCCTCAGACACTTGCTCACACCCTCAGCATCAGGGGTTGCACTCGTGAAGGATCAGCCCCATCAACACCCCTATGCATCTGTTCCCAGCCATACCGTGAATCTCCTAGGGAATTTGCCCCTCAAGTGCTTGGACGTCCTCCTCACCCTGGAGCTACATGAAGGCTCTTTGGAGTTCATGGGAGTGAACATGGATGTCATCAGTGTCCTCCTTTCCTTCCTAGAGAAGCGCTTACATCAGGTATGTAGCTGTGCTCACTGCTTCTGTACTGTCCATACTGGTAAGTACAGGTCATCATGGTGGTGTGATTTGGGCAATGCTCCAGCTGCTCTGTGCTCCAGCCAAGTAGGAACTATACCACTTGGACCCTTCCTCTCTCCGAAGTAAGTTTTTATGGGTCTGACGAGGTGCTTGTTAACTTTTACTAGTTCTCTTATGTGGTTCTAGGAAGCCCCTGGTTCCCACTTGTGATCAATAGACAACTAGCATCCCTATGTAATGACAGCCCTTTGTGACAAGTAACAGTAGAATTCTATGGGTGAGAGCAGAGTGTGTCATGCAGGGAGGGAGAAGCTACAGCTGTAAATGATGGTCCTAAGTCTGACTGTAGACAAGAACCACTGGACAACCCAGACCCAACTGTAGAGTTCATCCTTTCCTGTTCCTTAACATCTTAAGGAGACTTACAGAAGCCTCTAACCAGAGCTTCCCTTTGACTTCTGCAGCTGCATCACAAGACATCTGGATGACCAAAGTTCTAACCAGTCCTTCCTGAGTTTGCAAATGTTAAGCAGAAGAAAGCTACAGGTTAAGGTTCAATAGACTGTTGAGGAATCCATGTTGCTAAGCAAAGGATGCTCACAGTTGAGCCAGGCAGGGAAGATGTGGGACATTGGGCACCTTGGCTGTGGCCACCTGACCCCATTACTGTGGCTGCTGGTGTTAGGTTCCAGGGGAAGTTGAAGAAGGTTGGGAACTCCGCTTGCTATCTCTGAGATATGGAATAGAAATTCTCATTTTGCTCTCTTTTCCTGAGGACAGTGTGTGGCAGTGATATACTGACATCAGAGAACTTATGATTTGTTCCTGTTCTTGGTTTCTAGTGGAGGTAGTGATACTTAAAGCAACTAAGTGTTTGCCCCAAGTCATAAAACTTTCCGTAGATTCATGAGTTAGGTTCTATTCTCCCTTTGGAAACTGACAGACACCTCCTGGTCTTTGACTGACTTGCTGCAGTAGGCTTCTTCACAAACCTTTGTGCCAGGACTGAAGGGTACATGCAGCCCCACCACTGTTTAATCTGGGGCAATAACAGAGGCTCCTCTGCAGACCCACAGGCTGAAGGAGAGTGTGGCTCCTGTGCTAAGCGTGTTGACTGAGTGTGCCCGCATGCATCGTCCAGCCAGGAAGTTCCTGAAGGCCCAGGTATTTGGCACAGGAGTCAGAGCACCGGGGTGATTGTGGGTGGAGCCTAGTCACAGACTGGATTTCTTCAAACCCTGGCTGAGGGACACTGCCTTCCTAGGTGCTACCACCCCTTCGGGATGTAAGGACTCGGCCTGAGGTGGGAGAGCTACTTCGGAATAAGCTGGTGCGCCTCATGACACACCTGGACACAGATGTGAAGAGGGTAGCGGCGGAGTTCCTCTTTGTCCTGTGCTCCGAGAGTGGTGAGTGGGACTAGCCTCAACCTAGCCTTCCCTGCCCACCAGCTCACACACTGACTTATGCCCTGGCCCCCAGTGCCCCGGTTCATCAAGTACACAGGCTACGGGAATGCTGCTGGCCTTCTGGCTGCCCGAGGCCTCATGGCAGGGGGCCGGACTGAGGGGCAGTACTCAGAGGATGAAGACACAGACACAGACGAGTACAAGGAAGCCAAGGCGAGGTGTGTGCATCTCTACCTTCGGGTTTCCCTCACTTGATACGCAGCTACACTCCTGTGGTGGGCCGATAGGGTAAGGAGTGGATAAGGACTTCCAGGACAGGAATTTGGTCCAGAGTGACATGGGCTGATCTCTGAGCCTAAGGAGCTTGGGTTCAGGATATCTGGATCACTGGGAGGACCACAGAGTAGCTGGCTAATGGCTACTCCTGAAAGAGCAGCTGCCACCCCGTCCTCTACCAGAATGGGCTCCTTGTCAGTCCAGGTCTGGACAGGAAGATAGGGACTATATACCTCCCAAGCCTCTCTTGTCCAGGAGTCACTAACACATTCCCCATTCCTCTACCCTGGGAAGCAGCATCAACCCAGTGACTGGCAGGGTAGAAGAAAAGCCCCCTAACCCCACGGAGGGCATGACAGAGGAGCAGAAGGAGCATGAGGCCATGAAGCTGGTGAACATGTTTGATAAGCTTTCCAGGTATGTATGGCACAGAAAGGCCTACAGCTGGGAGAAGGGAGGATAGACCCACATCCTGTCTTACAAGCTACCAGGAGGAGTCACAAAAGGATTAAGATGCTGGGCAGGCATTAATGGTGTTTGGAGTCACCTATCCTGAAAAAAATACCACAGAAGAGTTAGGAAGTCAGTATTGTACTCATTTTACAGTGGAGGAAGTCTGAGACCAAAAAAATAAGGTCTAACGTCTCAAAACTATCAGAAGTTAGGACTTGAGCTTACTTAGCACAGGTTGGAACCCAAGCTTGTAGATGACAGGGGTGGCAGCTGTTCTTTCAGGAGTAGCCATGTGTAAAATTACTTCACATGAGATGAAAAAGACCCCTGCCTGGCATACTAAGTCCCTTCCTTGGCCCCACTGTGCCTTTCTCCTGCAGGCACAGAGTTATCCAGCCCATGGGGATGAGTCCCCAGGGTCACCTTACATCCCTGCAAGATGCCATGTGTGAGACCATGGAGGGACAGCTCTCCTCAGACCCGGATTCTGACCCTGACTGAGGACGGTGGTTCCCCAGCTCCATCTTCAGAATTGGTGCTGCTTCCAGAGATATTCTTGGGGTGGCAGCCTTGGGAAGCCCAGGCCCTCTCCAGCTGGAGTCCCTTTCTCTCTGCCCCAAGTTCTGTTCATGATTTGCCTCTAATCCTACTATCTTGTGGACAACAATAGAACTTGGTCCTGATTTCTACAGATGAGGCTGGCCTGAGTGGGGAGCACACTATGTGAACCCATTTGGGGCTGGCACACTGCATTTCACAGGTGAAGGGATGTGCTAGAATTTCACCAGTCCACGAACACTGAATAGGGCTACTTGTCCCTCCATATTTCCCTTGGTCCTGCCTCAGCCACCAACTAGAATGTCCACATACCACGTTCCCACTGGTTGTGACAATGACAGTTGAAGAATGTCAGTCTTACCCACTGATTAAATACTTATATGAAGGAAAATAACCTTCTTAAGACCATAAAATGAAACTCTGAGATTTCCAAGAGTCATAGAAACATCCTAGAATAAAGCAGTTTTGAGCAAGACTGTGTGTATATGTAAAATAGTTGAGACATTAAGTAGAAATAGAAACTTATTTTCTTTTCAGAGTTCAACATTTTTAGGATAACATGCATCTTTTGTTGTCAGTGAGAAACAAGGTCATCAGACTCCCTTCTGTGGCATCTGTTAAGTCTGTCTCTGTTAGTTCTGGCCCAGTACAGGCACTGCTTATGAACAGGTGCTTCCATACAAAGCCAAGGAAGAGGACATGCACCAACAAGGTTTTCTAGGGAGTGATACCTTCTGTGTGGATAGAACTGGCTCTGGTACCATTACAGGAGGAAGGAATGGGCACAAGATAGACTGGGAAGTGCTGGAAAGAATATCAGGAGGAGTGCCAGATGTGGTGGGAAGCTGAAGCAGGAGGATCACTGTAAGTTAAAAGGCCAGCCTGAGCTACATAGTAAACTCAAGGCTGCCTGAACTACATAGTGAGACCTTATCTCAAAAAATAAATATCTAGAGCAGACAGTGTGAATATCATAGGGTAAGGCCAGCAGATGTGACAGCCAGTAGAGAGAAAGGGAGTATTTTGACAGGGCCAACTTGAGGGTGAGTCCAAAGGGAGATGCTCAGTTCTGCCTACTCCAAAAGGGGAAACCCACATACCCTAAAAGTTCCACTTTGCATAGGCCTCTCAACACCTGTTTATTTGAGAAGACAAAAACAAGTGAATACCTGCCAAAAAAAAAAAAGTAGATATCTATTTTTGACAATAAAATTATTTCACATGAGAATGAAGGATAATATTTTCATTTAAAAATAATCCAACTGCAGAGAACAACAAGCTAGAAAACCCTAGTGCATCACATGAGTCCAACTTCAGATCTAACAAATACCAAGCTACCCTACAGACAGCCCAGGATTCCAGCTGTCTACTTATGTCCTAGAGGGTCATCCTCAGAAAAAAATGCTTTACATTGACAGCAAAAGTTGACACACCAAACGGGACAGGCAGTTCCTTGGCAACTATGGCCAAGTGGCCCCAAGCACCAACAGATCCTGCCCAACAGACACCCTGATGCAACCTCAGGCATCCATGCTACCTCAGGCTGTTTGCTGAAGTTTGGCCATGATTTGTGAGTCTGCCAGGCTGTCTTCAGAAGTGAGATGTAGTGAGATGTAGATGTAGATGTCTCATTCGTTAAGCTGGAAGAAAGAAAATAAGTTGGTTGGCACAACTTAGCCCTGAATCAGATATATAGCTGAAAACAGTATTTCATGAAACAAACTTTTCTCCTTGCAAACAAAAGTTAACAGAATCCACCAGGCCTGGCAGAACAAAGCTAACCTTCATTCCAAGGGATTTTAATTATCCAGTCAGGATGTACTGCCTATATGTTCCAAGACATTCACTCTAGAAAAGTCACCGCCTGGGGCTGGGGAGATAGATCAGTAGAAGTGCTTGCCTGGCAAGCTCAAGGTCCTGAGTTCAATCCCCTATTCTGAAAAAAAAAAAAAAAAAAAGCATGTGGGGGGAAAAAAAAAAAGGGCCAGGGAGATGGCTCAGTGGAATAAGTGCTTCCCTGGCAAGTGCAAGGGCCTGAGTTCAATCCCTGGTTCTTGCACAGAAAAAAAAGAAAGAAAATCACCCCATGGATGGCAACTCTGGAAATTGAAATCATAACCTATTTTTCATAAATTCCTGTGAAACTAGTAAATAACATAAAATCCATCAGGGCCACTTCCAAAAATCCATAAGGGCTCTACATTTCTATATAAATAGAAATCAGAACCAGGAACTCTTACAAGCCTACCAGCATGATCCACCAAGATTTTTGCTGCATGGGAACTGGCCAGAGGGCACCTGCCTCAATGAGTCATACTCTGTTGTCTAAATTTTCTTTTTCTAACAACAAAGCAAGCCAGTAACATACTTTTGTCTGTATTCCTATATAGTGAGATGAGAAATGACACCAGCCTACATCTTAGCTCTAAGAAATGAGACTTTCAGGGGAACACCAAAACTAATAGTAATGTCTAATAAGCAGAAACAGTTAATGCTAAGTTTCCTATCCTTAAAAAATCATATTCACTATTGGTTCAGTCTGGGTATAAAATCAGGCTGTAACCTGAGGGTGGGGACTTTTGCCAATAAAGATAAAGCAGAGTGCTTGTCATGGTCATGAAGCAGGCACAGCTGGAAAAAAAAAAAATGGAAAAGGTCAGAGTTTCTTAGGATATCTAACTTAGGGACAAGAACATCAATTGCAATATATTCTTTTTTGTTTTATATTTTAGAAAAGGGTCTACAGCATGTTCAGGGTCTCACTACTAGATCGGACTCAGAGTGATCTGCCTGTTTACAGCCTCCCAAGAGCTAGGATTATTGGCAGGCACCACCGTTCCCAGTCTCAAACTCCAGGCCCCTACGCCTGCTTGCAGGTGCTTTAATTTGCTGAGCTATTTGGCCGGCCCCAATTGCAATATATTCTTATGAAATCCATGGACAGTGTTATATCTGTCTATAACCTTAAAACTAGGCTTCCATTGCTAATGCTACCTACTGTAAAACTATCTCTGATTGCTGAAGCTAAACATGTTAATGATTTTCACAGGAACCTGCATTTTCCATGATTTCAATTATTTATGGGGGGTGTGAAATCCAGAAAACAAGGCTCTCTGGTTTTCCCTCAGTGGGTGGTAACAGACAATATTTCACACTGACTATTTCCCAAAACTATTTCTGGTGACAGAGCATTTCAGCTGTCCAGAGGCTCTGAGGAGAGCAAAAGGTAGTGGCCTGTGGAGTAACAGAAACTGCCTAAAGCCACTATTCACTGTGAGACCTTTGGAGCAGAAATGTTCCTCTCTCAGTGCTGGCAGTGGGTCCAGCTCAGCTCAAGTCAAAATTCACAGCAACACCAGCAGTTACCATTATGGCCAACAGTGCTTCACTAAGTGGAACAGACCCCAGAGCTTTATGGCTGTACCTTTCCAGTTTCCTGCTGGACAAGGTCCTGCAATTCTTCTGTCCAGCCAAGAAGCTCCACCAGCTTTTCTACATTGTGAACCACATCCCCCAGCTGGATCACATCTCTGCTGCGAGGACGCCAAGCAAAGGGTCCCACTAGGTCCCGGTTGATGAGCAGTCGAGGCACTGAGCTACGTACAGCCTCAGACAAACTGGCAAAAGGTTCTACCTGAAAAACAGCACAAATGCAAGAACATGGTCCATCCAATGAACCATCAGGGTATAATGCCACAGCCAGAGGCCTTGATAAGTAAGAGACAAGGAGTCAGACTGGGACATAAGGAGCTTCCCACTTAGTCTGAACAGCCTTCTCCTCCCATGCCTCCCTTTCCTCTGCTCCTGCTACACTTGCCTTGGCTTCTCACCGCCTCCATCCCTCCTCTGCCTACAAGCATCTTCTTTCTCCTTGCCCTACCTACTATACCACACAGCCCCTGCTAGCAGCCTCTGCTACACTTGTCTCCTACCTGGCAGAGGAGCCACAGCCCCTGCAGGATCCTGCTCACTTTCAAATCAAAGTTTCTTTCATGAGTAACAGTGTTTTTAAAAAAAGGGTAAATTAGGGCTGGAGAGATGGCTAAGTTGAATACATGTTTCCCTGGCAAGCGCAAGGGTCTGAATTCAATTCCTAGTTCCACAAAAAAAAAAAAAAGTAAATTAATAGATGATATCAAAACTGGGAGGTGGGGCTGGGGAGATGGCTCAGTGGAATAAGTGCTTCCCTGGCAAGCACAAGGGCCTGAGTTCAATCCCCGGTTCCGCAAAAAAAAAAAAAAAAAAAAAAAAAACTGGGAGGTAAATTATCAATTCCCACCTTTTATTGAAAAAAATTTCAAATGGATTAAAGATTTAAATGTTCTTGAAGAAAACAGGCTTTACAGGTAAGGGTATAAAAGGAGTTTTTAAGCACAACTCAAGTCTAATAAGAAAAAGGATGGGCCAGGAAGATGGCTCAATGCAATAAGCGCTTCCCAGGCAAGCGTGAGGGCCTGAGTTCAATCCCCAGTTCTGCCAAAAAAAGAAAAAGGAATTCAACAGATTTAACTCTGTAAATACTATCACTTTAGTATCAATATAAACTACCATAGAAAATTTTAAAATGTAACAAAAAAATCACTATAGACATTTATAGGATATGTGAGTTTATATTTCTAACTGATAAACTCATAAACATGTAATTTATAAAATAATTTCTGTTGCTAATTTATAGCCCAATGAAAAATGGGCAAGATATGCCAATATATAATCCAAAGTAAAGTAAGTAACTCAGTAGAATAAGCACTTGCCTGGCAAGCACAAGGGCCTAAGTTCAATCCCTGGTCCCACCAAAAAAAAAAAAGAAAAGTAAGTAGGAATCACAAACATGAAAAGAGGAATTTCACTCTGATCTTTTTGTACCATGAATTGAACTTATGATCTTGAGTTTGCCAAGTAGGTACTTTGCTGCTAAGCTTAAAGTCTCAGCCTCAGGAATTTCACTCTTGCAGAAAACCAAAATCTCTCTCCCCTGCCTTCCATAGGACTGGCATCCAGTTTCTAGGCACAAGGGTCAGCTCTATTCCTGGCTCAATTCCTCTCATGTTTATCATTGGTCCTAGCATGGTACTAGTCTTTCTGATCTAGCCTCAACAGCCAGCCCATCCTTCCTATTCTTCCCACTTCACTCCCCAGGCTTCTGCATGGCCTACAGTGCCGTCTATATACACACACAAGCACCCCTCTGAGAGACATCTGCCTCCTCATCCTTCAACCCACTCCCCACAGGCCTTCTGACAAACCTCCAGGGAGGTCCCAAAGATGAACAGCAGATCTGCCATTGGGAAATCAAGCACATGTAGTAAGAACCTCTCAGGCAGTGGCTCCCCAAAGAACACGATGTCAGGCTTCACAATGCCAGTACAAACTGGGCAGCAGGGCACCCTGTCCATCATCACATCAGCCTGGGGATGAAAGAGAAGGTGGACCAAAAGAAAGTTCCTTTAGGAGGAAAAAGCAACAATTTCTCAAGGAGGTTTGAAACATGCACAAAAGCTGACAGATTATGATGAATTAACACAGCTTCACCAATTACCAACATTTGCCAACTGTTTCATATAATCCTGCACATGGTTTTACCTACAAATTTTCCCTCAGGCTCCATGTCTAATCTCACTCTCCACTTGGGTCATATCAAATGAATACCTGCAGGATACAGTCCTCCAATGGTGCTGTGTGGACATATGGACCATAGTCAGGGGCAACACAAACCTTTTGCCTGGTTTGAGCTGTAATGACCAGGCTATCACTTCAGCCCTGGAAGACATTCAGTCAGCTTCAACTCACTGGCTGGCACTGACAGAAGTAACAATACCTACCAAAGATTGCTTTCTTTTAGGCCAGGGTAAAGCAGGTTAATGTACTATTAATGTATCCTGAGCCAACGCCCTGGTAAAGATGGAAATGGAGAGAAGGTTGAAGACATTTGGTTCATTTTTTTTATGATTAATGAGATTTGTTTTAGCAAACTAAATCCAGCAAGAATAAGCATATAATGATCACAAGAAAGAGACCTAACAAGTAAATCAGATATTATGAGCTGATTAATTTTAAATAATAAAATTCTATATTTAAATTAAAAGCAAAAAAAAAAAAACCTACGAGCTCAAAATATCTATTAAAACTAGGAAACTATTAAAAATGTGATTGACTTGAAAAAGAACCAAAGAGAACTTCTAGAAATAAAAAGTAAACAAAATTAAAACTCAACAGAAGGGCTTTATTCTCTACAATAGAACCAGGCGCTAATGAACTGGACACAGGCAAAAGAAATCACCAGAATGCAACACAAGCAGGAACAGGAGTGGTCATTATTGTCAGAGAACAGGTATAATGCACAGAGAGCCATAAAACAAAGCAGGACAGGGGCAGAGATGACCAGCCCTGGAAGAGATAATAATTGAGACTTATCCAGCAACTATGAAGAACACAAACTCAAGAAGTCCTGCACATTTCAAGGAGAACAAATAAAAAGATTCATACAGAGATAAAACATAGTGAAGCTACAAATCTCCAAATAAAGTTTTAAAATGTGCAAAAAGCTGGTATCAACAAATTCAAACAAAATTATATCAAAGGAGGAAAACTAAGTCAGAGGATGGACACCTCCCAGTACTAAGGCTGTGGAGCTACAGGAATCAAGACTGATACTGGTGGCAGTATAGATGCACAGATCACAAAACAGCAGAGGTCAAAGTGACAAATATCTCAACTAATCTTGTTTTGTTTTTTGAGACAGGATCTCACCATGTAGCCCAGGCTGACCTTAAATTCACTGTGTCACCCAGACTGGCCTCAAACTCACACCAATCCTCCTGCTTCAGCATCCTGAGTGCTATGATTACAAAACTGTGCCACCACTCCTGGTTCTCAACTACTCTTAATAAAGGAGCAAAGCATCTTAATAAAAAAAACTTAAAAAAAAAAAAAAGGCATACTGGGGATTGAATACAGGGCCTCACACATGTGAGGCAAGTGCTGTTACACTGAGCTATATCCCTAGTCCTCTTCAGGGTCTCATTAAGTTGCCCAGATTGGCCTCTAGCTTGTTATCCTCCTGCCTCAGCCTTAAAGTACAGGCATATCCTACAGCATGCAGTTAGATGTTCCAAGAAACAGTGCTGGAACGAACTGTTACTGGATGTCCACATATAAAGAAATGAACTTAGACACAGACTTATATGTGCCACAAAAATTAACTTGGATCAAACACCCAAATATAAAGGGTAAAACAAACTTGAGTTGGTTTGGTTTGGTTTGGTTTGGTTTGATTTTTGAGAGATACAGTTCAGACTGTCCTTGAAATCACTTTTACCTCAGTGGAACTCAAAGCAATCCTCCTGTCTCAGCCTTCTGAGTGTTGGGATTACAGACAAACATCACCACACCCAGCAAAACAAACTTATATAAAATGACATAAGAGAAAACTTAATATTCATTATGGTAATGATCTGTTAGATACAACACCAAAAGCACAGCTGATAAACTATCAGGTGTGATGGTGCACTTTTGTAATCCCAGCACTCAGCAGGCTGAGCCATTAGTGAGACTGTCCCTAAAACCAAAAAAGAAAAGAAAGAACTGATATTGAAGTTTATTAAAATTAAAAGCTTGTGCTCTGTGAAGACACTGTCAAGAGAATGAAAAGATAAGCCACAGGCTTGGAATTCACAAGATATATCTGATAAAGAACTATTAAATAAACAACTTAAAACTCAACAATAAGTAACAACTCAATAAAAAAAAATAGGCAAAAATGAATAGAAACCACTCAATAAAGAGGAAAAACACATGAAAAGACATTCGATATCATAGGTCTTGGGGAAATGCACATTTAAACAAGGAAACACCACTACACACTGACACCAAGTGCTAACAAGGACATAGAGCAACAGGAAATCTCTCTAGCTGCCAGTGGGGATGTAGAATGCTACAGTCACTTTGGAAGACAGCATGGTAGTTCCTTAAAAACTAAACATTTTTAAATTTTTTAAAATTAATTCATTTTATTGGAATATTTTAAGTACATAGTGATCACAATCATAAGAAACTTGTACCTGTACATGATATATCTTGGTTATGTTTTCCAATTTCCTTCCCCTCCCATCACCCCTTTTCCCTTCTTCACAAAACTAAACATAACACTATCATAATCCAACCATTATGCTCCTTAACATTTACCCAAAAAACTTGAAAACTGGCATTCATACAAAAACCTGTGCATGAATATTTACAGAAGCTTTATTCATAGTTGCCAAAACTTAGAAGCATTCAAGATGCCTTTCATTAGGTGAATGGAGCCGAAAGACTGCTTCAACGCCAGCCTGGGCTACACAACAAGACCCTAACTCAAAACTCATGGTAGTGCACACCTGTAATCCCAGTACTCAGGAGGCTAAAGCTGGAGGATCGCCAGGAGTTCAAGGCCAGCTTGGGCTATATAAGTGAGTTTAAGGCCAGCCTGCACTACATAGTAAGACCATATCTCAAACAAAAGTGTGTGTGTGTGTGTGTGTGTGTGTGCGCGCGTGCATGTGCACAAACTACAGTACACATAGACAATGGGATGGAAAATAACTATTTAATCCATGAAAAGACATGGAACAAATTTATGGGGATTTTTTTGTTGTTGTTGTTGTTGTTTTTTTCTTTTTGGTGGTACTGGGGATTGAACTCTGGACCTTAGGCTTGTCAGGCAGGCACTTATGCCTGTGAGCTATCTCCTCAGCCCAGACATGGAACAAATTTAAATACACATTGCTAAATAAAAGAAGCCAACATGTAAAGTCTGCATGCTATGTGATTCCAACTCTATGACATTCTGGAAAAGACAATAAGTGAGATAATGGAGACAGCAGAGAGGTCAATGATTGCCAGGAGCTGGGGACATACAGGGAGAACAAGTGGAACGTACAGGACCTTCACAACAATGAGTATACCCTGGATGATACTGTAATGGTAGACAGGTGTCATTACGTATTTGTCCAAACTTACACATGTACTGCACACCAACAGGAAACACAAATGTAAATGATGGGCTCTGGTGATAATCATGTGTCACCATTGGTTTATTTATTGTAACGTATGTCCCACTCTGGCAAAGGATGCTGTATATATGTGGGTAGAGAGTACCTAAGAACTTTCTTTACTTTTTATTCAAGTTTATTGTGAATCTAACACTTGTCCAGACCCACACAATGTATACCACATTAAGAAGAAACACAAATGTAAATGATGGGCTCTGGTAATAGTCATGTGTCACCACTGCTTTATGTATTGTAACATATGTCCCACTCTAGCAAGGGATGCTGTATATATGTGGGTAGAGAGTACCTAGAACTTTCTATACTTTCTACTCAAGTTTGTTGTGAATCTAACACTCCTCTAAAAAAACAAAGCCCCGGGAAGTTAGGATGGAGGAGCAGAAGATGGCAACAAGTCAGCCTCTCTCAGACATGGAAGTGAAAGAGAAGACAAATTCTAAGAATCAAGAAAATGACAGTAAAGCTAAAAGTCATGGAGAAACCAAAGATAACACAGAGAAAAAATGCCAGTGTTGGCTCCTGAAAAGAGGGTCCTGCCTCCATAAATACAAAATCAATCTGAGAGGATGAGCAACCCCAATAATGACCAGTGGCAGTTCTAACCCCAAGAAAACCCAAACTGCAAATATAATCTAATATCACCAAAAGTGAGGTACATGCCAGGCTCGAATTAGAGAAGCAACCCACTACAGCACCTACTATAATCAGGGACCATTGTTGTGAAGGGTTTATTGTCTGAGACTGAGCTACTCTAGAAATCAGAAGTCACAGAACAACCACATCTCAGGTTCTCTGGGGTCACCCTTCCACAGTGACTGGGTAGGAGATGACCATAAGAGACAGTCACAGAGAGAAGCAGGCTAGGCGCTGACTTCCTGAGAAGTTTAAGCGACAACAGGCTCAGGCTGGGAAGAAAATAATGGTTCCTTCCTCCTTGGTCAGAAAACCAGGCTGATCCATGTGGCTTTCTAAGAAACAGAGTTTGAAAAAGCTAAAATTGAGGCCAGGAGACTGTTTGGCTCCCTTGCTGTCTTCTTTCAGCACAGAACTTACTAACCAAGGGCTATGCCTCTTCTTGGATATCTGCCACATCCTGGCCAGACAAGAGGCCTCTGGGGCAATTCACAAGGCCCACAAGCCACAAAACTAGTTGGAGTCAGCAGTGACTCCATGCACATCAAAGAGCACAAACCTTGAAAGCCTCTGGAGAGGACACAGCCATGAGGCAGACAACATACCACAGAATGGCCCCACCCAGCAGGAGAGGTAGGCAGGGCTCTATATTCACACCGCGAAGTGTGGAAACACCACAGAGCCTGATTGCAACTTATTCCTCCTCTCCCATATCTGGTGGATCCCAATACTATAAGCCCTGGAAAGAAACCATCACCCAAACACTTCAATGCTGAAGAATTTTCTGATTTCATTTCTATTTGCCTTTTTGTTTTTGTTCTTTGGTGAAGGGATATTGTTTAAACTCCATGTGTTTGTACAGTTTCTATGACTTCTTTTCTAGTTTCTTTCCATTATGATTTGATAAGATATAGGAAATTATTTTAATTTTATTATATTTGTTAAGACTTGGTTTGAAGTTCATTCTATGAGCTGCCAAAAAGGCTATGTATTATATAGCTGTTGGACAGAATATCCTATAAACACCTACTGAGTCCATTTAATTTATGGTATAGTTTAACTCTAACACTTCTCTGTAGATTCTTTTATCTGAATAACTTTTCTCAATTATCTGGTAAGAGTAAAGTGTTAGTCCCACTCTATTTTACTGGAATGCATGCATCTCTTTATGTTGAATAGTGTTTTCAATAAAGTTGGGCACATCCATATTCAGTATATATGTATTTACAATGGTTATATCTTATTAGTAGACTGTTCCCTTTACTAATAGAGCATGGCCTTCATCTCATCTGACTAATTTTGTCTTTAAGTCTACTTTGTTAACTGTGAGTTATTCCTGCTTGCTTTTGACTTTTATTTGCATAGAATATTTTGAATTTATTTTTATACAGGGTGAGATATATGAATCTAGTTTCAATCTTCTACATAAGGATATCCGTTCTCCTAGCACAATTTGTTAAAGGGTCCATCTTTTCAGTAATCCTCTAGCTTTCAGTAGTATTTGTTGTAATGGTCCCCTTTTCACTTCTAATTTATCTCTATTAATTTGTGTTGGTGTTTTCTTTGGCCATATTATCAAAAGTGATCTATAGTCCCCATCAAAACACCAATAACACTCTTTACAGAAGTTAAAAAACAAATACTAGAATTCATATGGAAATACAAAAGGCCCAAAATAGACAAAGCAAGGGCTGGCCAAATAGCTCAGTGGATTAAAGTACCTATAAGCAGAGGCAGGGGCCAAGGGTTTGATCCCCGGGGTCCTGCGGTGCTGGCCCCACCCCAGGGTGCACTGAGATGGCAATTGAGACTGGGTGTGGTGGCATGCATCTGTGATCCCAGCATTTGCAAAGCTGTAAACAGGAGATTCACTACGAGTCAATCTAGTAGTGAGACCTTGAGTGCCCTGTAGACCCCTCTCTAAAATACAAAAAAAGGAAAAAAAAAAAAAAAAAAAGGTCAAAGCAATCTTAAAACAAGGGCAAGGCTGACTGCATCACAATACCCAATTTTAAATTATACTACAGGGCTGGAGAGATAGTTCAGCAGCATAAGCACCTGCCTAGCAAATGCAAGATCCTGAGTTCCATCCCCAATACCCCCCAGTAAATAAATAAATAATACTACAAAGCCATAATAACAGCATATTACTGACATAAAACTAAACATAGACTGATGGAACAAAATAGAGAACACACAAACCCAGTCATACAAAACTACAATCAGACACCTGATTCTAGACAAAGGAGCCAAAAGTACAGATTGAAGAAAAGACAGCCTCTTTAACAAATGATACTGGAAAACCTGGGAGTCCACTTGAAGTTTGAAACTAGACCCCTATTTCTGGTTCCATATAAAAATCAATTCAAAATTGATCAAATACCTATATATAAGATGTGAAACTTTGAACTTGCTAAAGAAAAGAGGGCAAACTATTAAAGCCATAGGTACAAGCAAAGACTTCTTGAACAGGACTCCAATAGCCCAGGAAATAATAGCAAGAATCAACAAATGGGACATGAAATTTAAAAGTTTCTACATCTCAAGGCAAATAATCCACAGGATGAAGAGACAACTTACTGAATGGGGATCATCTGCCAGCCACTCTTCCAACAAAGGATTAATATCTAGAATATATAAAGAACTCATAAAAAGAATAGCCCAAACCATAAAGGGCAAAAGAACTAGACAGTCATTTCTCAAAAAAAGTATAGATAGCCCATAAGCATATTAAAATATTCAACATCTTTAACCATTAGGAAAATGCAAATCAAAACTACACTAAGATTCCATTTTATCCCAGTCAAAATGGCTATGATCAAGAATACAAAATAAGAGGCTGGGCATGGTGGCATGTGCGTGTGATGCCACCTCTTGGGATGCTGTAAACAGGCGGATCACTACGAGTCTGATCTAGTAGTGAGACCCTGAATACCCTGTAGAGCCCCCACTAAAATACAAAAAAAAAAAAAACCAAAAAACAAAATAACAATAAATGCTAGGAAAAAGGAACCCTTCTACACTGCTAATGGGAAAGTAAATACCACTCCTTAATACCCAAAGGAATTAAAATCAGCACACTATAACCATACTTGCATACCCATGTTTATCATGGCACAATTCACAACAGCCAAGATATAGAACAAGCCTACATGCCCATTAACAGGTGAATGCTAAAATATACACAATCAAGTATTATTCAGCCATAAAAAAGAACAAAATCTTATTAACTGCAGAAAA
Source organism: Ctenomys sociabilis (assembly GCA_004027165.1). NCBI lineage: Eukaryota > Metazoa > Chordata > Mammalia > Rodentia > Ctenomyidae > Ctenomys > Ctenomys sociabilis. The sequence goes on along the minus strand of PVKA01011544.1, from coordinate 23,807 downwards.
ATGGGTGGACCTAGATCATCATGTTGAGTAAAATAAGCCAGACTGAGGCAAATATGTATCACATGCTCTTCCTAATATGTGGACTCTAAAAGAGATGAGAAGAAAGTAGAAAAGAAACTATTATTAGATAAGAAAAAGGAAAGTATAAGGGTGGGATAACAGAAGGCATGAATATGATGAAATATATTGCATACATTGGAATGGGTCCCCAAAAAATGTGAAACTGGGGTCAGAGTAGGACAAAAGGGGTCATGGGAGATGATTAAACTATGTTGTATGCATGTACAAATCTACAGAAATGAAACCCATCAATCTTATAACTAATATGCACTAATAAAAACATAGAAAAAAATAAAATCTATTAAAAGGCAACTGAAAAAGAAAGCATTTTATCTATTATTGAAGTGTGGACAAGTACCTCCCAAAAACTGTGCTGCTGTCAAGAAGCAGTGCATAGCCCTTGAAGGGAACAGTGGATCCCAGCCCTTTACTCATTTTTTTTTTTTTTTTTTTTTGCTTCCAAGCCATGAAATGAGCATTTTTACTCCTCCATGCACTTACACCCTGACTGCTGCCTTTGTCACAGGCCAAAAACAGTGGGGCCAACAGACGTGCATTAGACCTTTTCAAACCCTGAGGCTGATCACCATAAATTGATCACTTAGGAGTTTGTGACAATAATGAAGACTAACATGTAAGGTCTAAATTAAAATTCATACTTTCTGATTTCAAAACTTACCGTAATATAGCTACAGTAACCAAAGCAGAACAAACATATTAAGACAGAATAGGACCTCAGAAATAAATCCTCATATACATAGTCTGATTTTTTTTTAAAAGAAAGTTTTTTGTTTTTGTTTTTAAATGCATTTGGTACAGGGTCTCACTATGCAGCTCTTGGACTCAGTGATCCCCATTTTTTAGCATCCCCAGCCCTGGGATTACGGGTATGCGCCACTGGCCCAGTCTCAGTGGCTGGCTCAACGTGCCCTGGGTTGGAGCTGGCACAGCATGTGGTGTCAGGGATCAAACCCCAGCTCCTGTGCTTGCCTAAGCAGGTGATTAGTCCGCTGAACTACCTCGCTGGCCCTACATGGTCAGATTTTTTAAAAGGGAGCCAAAACCATTCAGTGAGAGAAAGGACAGTTTTATCAACAAATGGTCTCTGGAAAATAAGACAGCCAGAGAGAAAAGGAAGTCAAAGTTCAGTAGCACTTGAGGCAACATTTAAGATGACAGGGAGGCCTTGTAAACCCAGGTATCAATGTGTCTGCTACCAAAGCAGGAATTGAGATGGGCACATGCTGGTCTCGTGTTTTAGCTGAGCTCCAGGCTTCAGAAGGAATTTAGGGGCCTTTGGGAGATTTGTGGGGTAATCTTCCTTGCCCCCTAAGGCCATGTGTGACAGTGACCTTTGTACACAAGTCACAATTCTAAACCCACAGGAGATACCATTAACTTCCCTCAAGTTTAAAACACAAACAGAAAATAACAAGTGTTGGCCAGGATGTGGAGGCACTGTCGCACTGTTGTTAAGAACAAGTACTATGGAAAACAATACAGCAGTTCCTCAAAAAGTTAAAACATAAGCCAGACATGGTGGCACACATGTGTAATCTCAGCTATGCAAAAAGCTGAGGCATTAAAATTGCAAATTCATGTCAGCCTGGAAAACTCAATGAGACCCTATCTTCAGATTTTAAAAAATAAATTAAAAGGGCTATAGCTCAGCACTCGCTAAATCTAATCACAAACACAGAGAGAGAGACAGACAGAGAGAGAGAGAGACAGAGAGAGAGAGAGAGACAGAGAGTGTTAAACATAAGAGTTACCACATGATGCAATAATTCCACTCCTAGGTATACACACAACAGAATTGAAAACAGGAATTCAAATGCACTGCTGAACACACATTTTCACAGCAGAACCCTAAAGTATTAAGCATTCATACAAGCTTAAGAATGGTTAATGAACCATTCAAACATCATACTAAGGGAAAGCAGAGACCAAAGGCCATACAATTTTATATTTTATCTGGAAGGGGCAAATCTACACACACAAGGCATAATGGTGGCTGCAGTGAGGAGGAAGGTCAGATGAGTGACTGGTTAATGATTACAGGGGTTTGCTGAAACCTGCCAGGTGCACAACATTGCAATACACAAAGTGCATACTTTATGTTGTATAAGCTTCTCAATAAAAATTTTATTTTTTTAAATTTTATTTTATTTTATTGAAGAACAAATAGCAATGAGACAGTTTCAAATCAAATTAGCATGAGAGACTCAATAATTAATACATTGCATGTTGTTTTCGTAGTGTTTTCGTAGGTGCATACATGATATTCTACTTATAAACAGTATTACAGCAGATGTCTCTAATCAATAAATTAGGAGAATGTAGCTATATACTTATTTTTTTAAAGCTGAATTATAGTATAGTTTCAATAATTAATACTTTCTACATTGTTATCTTCCTAGTCGCTGCCTGTAGTACAAGAAGCCGACAGAATATCCTGTCCAAACACTATTAGTGTAAATCTTGCTTCTCATTAAGAAAGAAATATGCATTAAGTACTGCATATTTATCCTAACTGTACCATTTATACAAACATAGAATGGTTCTTCCTTTGTATCCCCTTTTTTTTTGTTTAGTTCTGTCAAAGATGGGCATTCCATTGTCATTCAATTATTATAGGTGCCTGAACTCAGCGAAACAATCAAACACAGTCCAGCAGTCCACAATAATAGTGGGTTATCTGAAGAAGTTGCTTACTAGAGCCATTTACAGCTCAGCTTATTATTATGGCCTTATTTTATATACCTCATTTTTATACTTTTCTAATAAAAATTTTAAAAAGGCGAAGTTCTATATTGTGTCAATATTTCAGAGTTTTGTCTTCATTTGTTAATATTTTCCACTCTTTTTTTAATTAACTAAGTTTATCGGTATATGTTAGGTACACATAATGAATACATTCTGCACAAGTAGTGGATACATTTTTTTTTTTTGTATTTTAGGGAAGGGCCTACAAGGTGTTCAGGATCTCACTACTAAATCAGATTCATAGTGATCCACCTGTTTACAGCTTTCAAGAGCTGAGATTACAGGCACGTGCCCCCATGCCCAGTCTCAAATGCCATCTCAGCGTGCCCCAGGGGTGGGGCCTGCATGGCAGGCCTGGGGATCGAACCCCTGGCCCCTGCACCTGCTTGCAGGTGCTTTAATCCACTGAGCTATTTGACCAGCCCCAGGATACATAGTGACTTCTCTTTTTTTTTCACCATTCTCTTCCCTTCAATTCCTCTTTCCCTCCATATTTACAAAAGATTTTCTTTTTTTTTTCATATTTTTTCTCTTCCTTCCATTCCCTCATCCTCCTCTGAACATTGTCTTCCTATTTCACAATATCTACTATACATTTTGGTTCTCATTTACACTTGCAGTTTCTCACACTAGAGAAACACTATCTCTACACATGTATGGTTTAAAGAATATGGTCTGAAGGTGGACCCATTTATTCAGAGATGTCTCAAATTTCCACTCCTTTATGGCTAAGTACTATTCTATTGTATATACATATTAAAAAATCTTTATAAATCCATCAGTTGATAGGCATTTGTATCAAAGATTTAGCTATGACAAACTGTGCTGCTATAAACATGGGTGTGCATATATCACTAGTATGTTTTTAATTCTTTCAGAGAGAGAATAGATGGGTTGAATGGAACCTCTACTGCTAGTTGAGGAATTCCACACTAATTTCCACAGTGCTTGTACCAGTCTACACTCTCTGTTTGGCTCAGCACCCAGTCTTTTGGTTCTGGACTATGGCAATGATTCTAACTCTAGACAATCACACTGTTGCCATGCAGACAGAACAATTAACTGTAACAGGTATGACACCCTGGCTAAAGTAGTACAATTAGCAGTAACAATAGCATTAAGCACACCCTAGAAATTGATGAACTGTGGTAACTATTAATTTGGTACCTTTAGTCATAGGAACAAGATCTACAGTTGTATAACAAAACCCAACATAAACCAGAAACTTGTATACAGTGAGTTTTCCCTTGATAGAGTGATTTCCCCCTGTGAGGAAAATTTAAGAGATAAGAGAAAAAATAGATAACTGAAGAGAACCATAGTAGAAGCAAGGCTGCAGGACAAAGTATGATCACTCAAGCTTTGCAAAACTGGAGAAGAGGACAGAAGAGAAAGAATGAAGGAAAAAGGGAAATAATATCAAAGCAAACTCAAAAAACTGAAGACAATGCTCATTCACATGCAAATATGAAAAAATCAGGAAATAAAGTTGAGGAAAAGCCAAAAAGATGAACAGAACAAAAGAAATAGTAAAAGTGAAGATCTAAACAACCAAAAAAAAAAAGAGGGGCCAGGGAGATGGCTCAGTAGAATATACACTTCCCTGGCAAATGCAAGGGTCTGAGTTCAATTCCCAATTCCACCAAAAAAGAAATAAAAGAAAAAGGAAAACCAAACAACCAAATAAAATTCCTCTGGTGTCCACAATTTTATGGTAGTGTCCAAGTCAGAGCCCAAATCTGTGCTACATAAACTCACCAAGTCCACAATAGGGCTAGTGCTGAGTGCACAGCTGCTCTTAGCCTTCAGATATGGATGCTGGGGCCATAATCTTCAGCTAGCAACTTTCTGGATATCTCTCACAGCCTGTCCACATCTCCTTATCCTGTTTTTTCACGGCTCTCCAGTTGCTATGGCATCCTCAGAGACAACTGAGTCTGCTCCCAGTCCCATGTACACTTGGCCCTGCCTGCTCCTTGCACAGCCTCTTCTGTTCCATTTCACTTGTATGTCTCCCTTCTCTTATGCCACTAGAAGAAGGCTGACGGGAGTGCTGTTGGTCAATTCATTGTCTTAGCACCCACTGTGAGTGCTGACTTCCCCTTCATTGCCCAACCATGACCCAAGGCTGCTAGGGTCCTGTATATCTCTTTCTTCTCTCACACTACCAGGAACACAGCAAGAGGAATGGTGCTGTTCTACTTACCTTTACCACTGCCACTGTGGTCCCTAACCTTGTTGTCCTGTTCCATTATTCTTAACCCTTCAATTACTACTGTTCTATTCTTGGGATACCCATAATTCTGGAGGGTAATAATTTTCTTCCTCTTCAAATTTTTTTTTTTGATACCAGGAACTGATCCTGGGACCCTGAGTTTAAGGACAGGGGCTGTGCTACTGAGCTATATCTCTAGCCCCCTCTTCAAACTCTGATTTTTTGAATTTTTTTTTGCATATAAATTTCATGCAAAAATTTTAAAAATTGCCATCTTTGGTATAAATGGGAAAAAAATAAAAATTACATGAAAAAAACAAACTCCTAATATTTAAATGGCTAACTATGATCCTCTACAGTTAATAAGAACGTGAGAAAAACTGCATAAGACATCTATAAAACTCTGTGCAGGAAAAGCAATCATAGCAATAGTAAGTTCACTATGATTCCATTCCTGAAGTCACATTAAATATCTGTATACAGATACACAGTGCATGCTTACAGATAAAGGCCTGGAACATTACATGCCAAATTACTAATGTCTGACATCAGAAACTGGTTGAAAGAAGATTTGATCTCACTGCAAGTGTACATTTCTAAACTAAAAATAAAGAGGCTATATTCACACCAATATTGTCCTGTTGCCTTTCCAACACAATACCACATTTGCATCTCACCTCTGCCAAGAACTGCAGAAGAGAGGAACCCTCAGTGGGGTAACTCACCCAAAAGTCCTTCTCTGAGAAGGATCTTCGACAGACGGTGCAGGTGGCTGAAGCAAAGGTTCCATGAGCTTCAACCAGCTTTGAAACTGGGATGCCAGATGCTGAAATTCAAATCAAAACTAAGTATTGCAGCCTCCAGGGGCTATGAAAGTTCAGACACAACTTTTGAGTATGGCAAGCCTCGTGGAAGGGACTCAAGCTCTTCAGTAGTGCATGCTTTCCCTGCTTATGTCTCCAATACATAACTTCCCATCAATGAGGATGATATACAAGGGCAGAGGCTCCCAGCGAAGACTAAACCATACTAAAACAAACCCTTTATAACTCAAGACAAAAATCCATTTGATATAAGTTCAGATGAAATTATGTCTAACACCTAGCAACACATATATGTCCTATTCTACAGATATGAAATAAAAATGAGTATACAAATATGGTAAGTTTCAAAAAAAAATTGCTCAGTTGACAAACAGGCAAAAAGTGACATCTCATGAGTATTGAGCACTACTATCCGGTTCTGAATGGCTACAGGTAGCTTCCCATACCCTGGTCACTGTCCTAACTACAGTCCTAGAGCTCTTCTTTTCTGAACTTCGGAATGTCCACTGCTGCCTTGGTGTGCCCAGTTATGGATTCCTTCTCATATGAAACATGCTCCAGGACAAACTCTTTTGAGATCACACCATCTCCATAAACTGTAAAATGGCTCTCACAGCCGAACTCTGTCCATGTCACTGTATATTAGGTGAGGCCCCAGCAAATACTTCCTAGCTGTCCAGCCTGGCCAATACCATCATGAATGCAGCTTATGGTCACTATGTGATGTGGATGCATCCAAGAGGCCAACTCAGCCTGAGTTGTACAGCACTAAGGTACAGTGACTGTTTAGTGTGGTAAGAGTAGCAGAACTGGGTTTGTAAGACTTTATGTTTGAGCCCCTGAGACATCTGCTCAAAAACAATCTAGGGATGAAGGAGCAGGTTAGGAGAACATAGATGAACAAATGCTGGGTATCTATGTATCAGTAATGAACAGCAAAAAATGAGGGGTCTTTGCACTATTTTTATTTGTTTAATCTCTCTCTTTCCCTCTCTGAGACAGGGTTTTACTATGTAGTTCAGACTGGCCTTAAACTATATAACCCAGATTTGCCTTGAACACACAGCAATCCTCCTGCCTGAGCCTCCTAAGTGCTGGGATTACCAGCATGTACCATCACTCCCAGGTGTTCATTATATCTCTTAAAAGACAAAAAATAAGATATCATCATACCAAGTCAGCAAAACATTATCAACTTTAGTTCTGTCCTAAAATCATTGCCTAACAAGTCTGCAGGGGGAAAAAAGCCCCTAGGAGGTCTAAAAGTAGCCTTGAACACTCAGAGGGAGCAAAAGGTGTAAGCAATAGGCCCAGCCCTACCTGAAATGGGCAGAAAACATACAATGGGGACAGAGGGCTCACCTCTCTCAAGCCCATCGATGTTCTGAGTGTAGAGCCGCAGAAGCAGGCCCTTGTCATGGAGCAGCCGAAAGAAGTAATGAGTAATGTTGGGCCGATAGTTCCCAGGGTACAGCTGTTTGGCCAAAGTGAAAAAGGGCTTGGGATTGTGAGAGAAAAATTCAAGTTCAAAAATGGCTTCAGGGTATGGGAGGTTGTATTGCAGGAGGTTGCTATACAGGCCACTCCCTGGAGATCTGTAGAGAGAAAAGAGAACTGAGCCCTCTCTGAGAGGGCAGGGAAGTGGCAACAGCTGGGAACCACAGAGGTACCTGAAGTCCGGAATGCCGCTGGGTGTGCTGATCCCAGCACCCACCATGACCACCACTCTCTGGCAGGCTCTGGTTCGAATCAGCTCAGCTACATCTTGCAGGGAAAACTTCTTTTCACTGCTGCCTCTGCTTCCAAAACTGCCTGAAGCACTTATAGAATTAGATATGCATTTTCTTCCACCTGCAATACTGACAGCAAGTGTGGAGGGAAAAACCAATAGATGACAATCAGTTTTGTGCTAGCAATAACATGGTTTTACCCTTCCCACCACTGAGATAGAAATGCACTTCAGTTTCCCATAATAAACACTTTCCTCATCATGATAACTATTATCTAAAATATCAGGCAGCCTTGAATCAGAAATCAAGACTTACCTGGAGACAAAAAAAAAAAGATTATTGGGCACTATGTAAGTCAGGAAAGTAGGACTTCAGAGTTCTGTCATCAAAGGCCAGTACTATAGAGTATAAGGTCCCAGAAAAAGGGGCCAACCCAGAATCCTGACCATCCCTTTGAGGAGAATCTGGGCACATTCTCAGCAGAGCTCTACACCCTAATGTACATGGGATGTGTACAATTATTCAATGACATTTGAAGAAAATTAAAATTCTCAGACTTTACACTAACCCTTGTTGGTATAAGAGCTGAGCTCTAGTAACCATTTCAGAAACACTCACTCCCTTGCAGGTGGGGGTCGAGTTGCTACAGACAGCTCATCTTCAGTGTCTGTAGCTGACTGGAAGCACATATTACTCAGCTGCCAACAATATACAATCAGGGAAGGCCAGGGGCACAGGTAAAGCTCAGGTCACCTCCAGAAGCTGGAGCCAACATTAGGTGAATGAAACAGTCATTTACAGGAAAGGAATGAAAAACACACACACACCCAAAAAAAAAAAAAAAAAAAAAAAAAAAAAAAAAAAAAAAAAAAAAAAAAAAAAAAAAAAAAAAAAAAAAAAAAAAAAAAAAAAAAAAAAAAAAAAAAAAAAAAAAAAAAAAAAAAAAAAAAAAAAAAAAAAAAAAAAAAAAA
>PVKA01011544.1:0-15141 GCA_004027165.1 Ctenomys sociabilis | reverse complement strand
GAAAGAAACAAAAGTAATACAGAACATCAGTGTATAGTAACACCTGAAAATACCTCTCTGAAGGCTGCAGCAACAGAAGCACAAGGCACCACAGCTTCCTGTGGACCCCGAAGAACTTCTGGACCCACAGTCTCATCTTTTAGGACCTTCTTGGCATCTAACCAAGCTACACACGTCTCCATCACCCTGGTGACCTGCTCTGAGATCAGGTCAATCAGATGCCAGCTCTTGTGCCTTTCTCACCCCATGAATACTCAGAAGATGCAATCACTAGGCCCACTCTGCCATTAGATTGCCTGGATTTTTTGTTTGCTTATTTGTTTTGGTTTTTGGTGGTAACAGGGATTAAACTCAGGACCTTGAGCTTGCCAGGCAAGCACTTATTCCACTGAGCTATCTCCCTGGCCCCTAGACAGCCCTTGATGACATCCCTCAACAGAATCTCTGCCTGCCACGTGGAACCTGCCATTCTGATGGGAAAAATGACTCAATAATCAATCTGACAACTCCCCAAACAAAGGCTTTTTTTTTTCAAACAAAGGTTTCTGCTAAAGCTAATATAGACATAGAAGAGGCAACTAAGCAAGGTGTGATGGCACACACCTGTAATCCTAGCACTCAGGAGACCGAGGCAGAAATTTTTTCTTTTACTCATCAGAAATAAAGATACTAAATGCACATCTTAGATATATCAGGACAATTTAGAACCTGACTTCTAGGAGTAGTCCCTAATGTAGTGGTTGCTCTTCTTTTTCTTTGCTCCTTACAAAACCAACACTGCTAAATCTGTTGAAATATCTAATATACACCCTCCTGCTGTGGAATCCCTTGAAGCTCTGATCCCCACAACATTCCAAAGTCTTATCACAAAACATCCTATCCAGTGATGATAGCTGTACCCTTTGTTTCACCCAAAGAAAAGGCTTTATATGTCCTAAGCCTAGTGTTCCCAATCAGCCCTTTCTCATTCAGTATATTCTGCCTGAAAAAACCTTCCCCTGCCTCAGAATGCACCAATCTCCTGGGGTCAAGGGTAGGATTAAATGCCATGTCCTTGCTAAATTCCATGGGAAATCTCCTTCTTATCCTTTCCCTCTCTGCAGCTATAGTACATAGCTGCCTCTTCCGCGCTGAGCCAGTGATAGTGACACTGTTTGCTGCCCACAGACGTGTACAGTCCTTGTGTAGTGACACTGTTTGCTGCCCACAGACATGTACAGTCCTTGTGTATCTTGTGAATAGTCACTTCTCCCACCATAGAATTCATCTCTGAAAAAATGTGCTCCATGATAACAGCAGGTATATCATGCAGGACTGAGGGCATAAAAAGGAACTCAAGTCTCTGAAATACTCTGATGTGGATTTGTAATGCTAGGAATGAAAGCAAGTGTACTACTGCTGAACTATATCTCCAGCCTCAGCTCTTACAGTTTGGAAGAACCTATACCTGTAAACCTCTCACTAGCAAGTACAGCAAACACATACAGCAATGAAGAGTATTTCCTCTCCACAAACACTTAGAAATGAGTATTGGCTCTGCCATATCAAAGATAGCATACAAGGCCAAGCCCCCTCTTCTGAATATTAAAGGGGTTGTCTAGCAAAAACTAGTCAAATCAGCAGGAAAAAAGGAAAGCCCGAACTCTACAACCATCCTGCCACCTATTAAATGCCCCACTCACACAGCATTGATAACATTTATTCACACACAACCCTCACTCAAATATTATGTTCTCCTAAATACAAAACATTTTGAGAAATACATAAAGAGCAAAAGTTATTAGCATTGTTGAATGCCAACCAATTGCTAGTTATTACATAGGACACTGGAAATATAGCTTTTATTCATCTAAGTAAAATGGTTATGAGTCACTAACAAAAACAAAATTTTATTAAATGTAGAACATACTTGAGATATACAACTAACTGTACATACTACATGGTATGAAAATTCCTGGGAGGGGCTGGGGAAATGGCTCAGTAGAATAAGCACTTCTCTGGCAAGCACAAGGGCCTGAGTTCCATCCCCGGTTCCGCCAAAAAAAAAGAAAGTTCCTGGGAGTAGAAGACCCTGAGAAAAGCATGGATGGTACCTAAAAGAGACACTGTCCAAAGATACACAAAGGATGAATCCACACCCCAAACTGTAAAAAGCCAGACTGCCCACCCCTTAGCAACCTCTCAGCTCCAGCGTTAGCAGCTGCAGTAATGGTTTAAAGACAACCAGCTAATCGTGCATATAATTAGTAATATCAGAACTGTTTGCGTAGAAACAAGTGTCCTGGTAGGGGATGGCACAGTATATGAGGTGAATGAAAGGCTTCTGGATGAACATATTTTTATTATACTCTTCAACACGAAATCAGGAGACTGTACTGTTATTTACTTAAACGTTCACCCCGTTATACGATGTTTGTTTCCTACAATTTTTTCCATATGGGACTCGAGTTCCTTAGTGAGGACTGTAGGCTGGGGGTGTAACTCAAAAGCAGAATGCTTGCCTAGCATAAGGAAGGCCCTGGGTTTGAGCCTCAGCGCCGGGTTTAGGTGCAACTACAGTGCAGAAGAATGTGATCACCTGCGAGTGGCAGCATTAACTTAACCTTTGTGAAGGTCAACTACGCAGTTACATGCTTGCCCAAGACCCAGAAAACGAGATAAATTTTTAAAAAATTAAAAAAAAAAAAAAAAACAAGGCTGTGTCGACACCCTTATTTGTGAAAATTAGGGATCAGAAGAGTGTGGCCCAAAAACGGGCTGCCAGAGCGCAGCGCCAAGACTGCGCTATAGTGTGTGCAGCTCCACCATAGGAAGAAACTAGGGGCCCACGTCCGGCCGCTGCCGCCCTTTCGCACAACGGCAATAGCTGGGGCTGCAGGACCCCGGCCTTCCCCGGGCTTTCCCAGTCGAGCCCTGCCCCTCTCACCTCCCGGGCCCCACACCCGTAAAGCAGACAAAGCCCGTCGGCCCCACAGCGCCATGACACTCCGCCACGCACGCGCATCCAAGAGCATCACTGCGGACTCGCCCCGCCCCCGGACCATCGCACCGGAACCCTGCACGAGCCAGGCAGATAATTTCACCCCAGTCCCTAAAGAACGTAGTTCCTGTGACGACTGGCGCAGTGCGGCGCCTGACCAGGGCGTTCCCGGCATGCCCCGCACTCTGTAGCGACGGAAGTGAGTGGGCACTTCCTGCAGTCATTCCTATCGCGCTGACATTTTCGTAGTGTTTCTGGCTTGCACTTTCTTGCCATCATGAAGGACGTGCCGGGCTTCTTACAGCAGAGTCAGAGCTCCGGGCCCGGTCAGGCTGCTGTGTGGCACCGTCTAGAGGAGCTCTATACAAAGAAGTGAGCGCTGAACCGCGGGGACCGAGAAGGAAGGGGCTCGTGTGCCCGAATCAGGGAGGCCTGAGGAGGCAGAGACTTGAGATTAGGGATGGGATGGAATGGGCTGGGAGGGGCTGAGCCACGGGAAAAGGGCTACAGGGAGGGCTAGGGAGCAGCATTGTAGTAGCCAGAGTTTGGGGTTCCTGCCTGAGGAGTCGTGCCTGAGGCCTCCGATCTCTACTGTCTTCTGGTCTTAATGTAAAGGGTGCGGGACGGCCTGTGATAGATTTTAGTTTTTAATTCAAACAACGCACTTGCCACCTTTTTGGGAGACAGGCACAGGTACCCAAATCGTATTGTGGTTCCATTTCCATTTGTTCTTCTCACGGACTGTGGCTCAGAAACCGGAGGCTACTTGATTCAGAAACTTTGCACAGGATGCCTACCACACACTCTCTGCCCACTTTCTGTTGCATTTCATATTGCACTTTCCCCCTAGAGAGATTTCAGAGTTTATATGAAGTTCACAGTTGTAAGTTGGTAGCATTTGGGCTAGAGCTGTCCCACAGAACAGACCTCCTGTGATATCCTCCCTCTTAACAGTGGAGCATAGAATCTTTCATACAGGAATTCACAGGTTTTAATAATGTTCAGCAGTCTTCTACTATTAGCAGTTGCTGAAAGAAAATTCTTAATGTTTGGTAAATGATTGCTTGTGTTCAGGAGCACTTTGTATTTTTCAAAGCATTTTATTTGCATTATTAAATTTTTGCCTTTTTTGGGGGGGGGGTGAGTGCTAGAGATTTTATATGTTAGTTTGTTTCATCCTTCTTTTGTTCCATTTGCAGATGAGGAAACAAAAGCTGTTTCCTTGGCTGAGATACTCAGCAAATAAGGAGAGCCTGGATTTCATTAGAAGTCCAAAATTCTTTCCAGTTACACCTTACAATAATCCTTTGAAGCAGTCTAGAAAAGTGTTCTCCATTTTATATGCTGTATGAGAAAATAGGCTTAGAAAGAATAAATGAGCTTAGGTGACCTAACAGCAGACCAGGATAAGAACTCAGATTTATTATTAGCATCTGCTTTGACACTCTTTTACACTAAACAGTAGATACTGGTAGATATTTGTTGTTTGATGGGGCCATCAAGACTGAAGGTATCTATAACTACATATTAGTTTATAGATATAAAGGGCCTTTGTTTTTCAGATTATGGCATCAACTGACACTTCAGGTCCTTGATTTTGTACAGGATCCATGCTTTGCCCAGGGAGATGGTCTCATTAAGGTAAATAATTTGTCATGCTAAGTCAGATTACATCAAATATGCGGAGTTTCTTGAAATAATGGATGACTTTATGATAATAAGCCACACCAATTTATTAACTCTGTGTGAGAGGCTGATGTAAGCACATTATATATTTAGTTCTTCATAGCAGTATTGAGAAATAAATACTACTTTTACCTTTGTTTTATATTCAAGCAGACATGAGAGGTTAAGTAACTTACCAGGTCACAGCTAATAAGTCACAGAAGATTTATTTGAACACAGGAATTCTGTTTTCCAAATTTCTAAACTATTGGTAGAACGTGTGTTTAGTATATACTAGCCCTGGATTAAATTCCCAGCATTAACAAAGCAAAAGAGATGCCAGGCACAAAGTGACATGTACCCATAATTTGTGCTACTCAGAAGGCATGGTTGTGAGTCTTAAGTCAACCTAGACAAAATAGTGTGACCTTGTCTCAAAAAAATGTAGCCTAACAAAACATGCCTGGGTATCTTTTTGTACACAAACTTGTTTTTGTTCTCTCTTCTTTGGGAAAACTTTCATAAATTGAGAGTTTAATCATAAAATATGGTGCACAACAGTGATGACAAGCTTTTTAGAGCTTTCAGTGATACAAATAGCCCTGTGCAGCACACCTTCCATAAGTTCACCACTATTGTTAGAGAGAGTTGCTATGGGGACCTTTAGGTAACCCCTCAGTCCTCACTCCCTTCCCTTATCCATGCCTGTATAGCTCTGTCCTCAGCAGTATAGAAGACAGAACACCTTTTGTACTTTGCTGTAAGGTGGTAGGATGGAAGAGATTCAATAATATTATATGCCTTTTAAATGGATCACTTTTAGAATTCTGTCAACAGAAAAAATTTAGATTCTTGGGCCGGCCAGATTAATGCACCTGCTTATGCAGGCAGAGGGACTAAGTTCGAACCCCAGTGTGCTTTTCCAACCCTGCCCCCAGGCGTGCTGAGACATTGATTGAGACTGGGTGTGGTTGCACACACCTGTAATCCCAGCACTTGGGAGGTTGAAAACAGGAGGGTCACTAGAGTCCTATCTGTGTAATGACACCCTTTAGACCCTGTACTAAATACCTTTAAAAAAGAAAAAGAAAAAAAAATCAGAGTCTTTCCCAACTTTAACCAGATCCACTGACATATTCATAGGAAGCCTTCTCTTTGAAGTCTTTCCTGACATCTTACTTTTTGATGTCTCTGATTTGGAATGGATCAGAGACATGCATGCATCATGACTGATAACTAGCCTGTAATTATAGTTTAAGGTATTTCTCTGAATATAGTACAGTGAAGTTTACTACCTTACTACCCTGCCTCCTACACTTGATTGCTTGTGTAATCCTACACAAGATTTTCTTGTGGTACCCATCAGTTTGACATCTGATTGATTGATTGATGTTTTTGAGTCGGGGTCTTACTATGCAGCACAGGCTGGCCTTGAACTCACTTTGTAGCTCAGACTGGCCTTGAATTTGTTTTGTTTTTTTTTTCCTCATCAAAATGTATTTCCAGTTACTATGCAAAAGTAACATCAACTGTTATTTATAACCAACACAGTACATTATGAAGTTTAACGCCTCTGCTAGTTATTATCTTGGAAGGCAAATGATTGGGTCCAGGAATATAGCTCAGGAGCACAATGCCTCACTGGCAAGCCCAAGGTCCTAAGGTCGATTCCCAGTACAAAAAAAAAAAAAAGCAATAAGGTAAATTAACATTGGATTACAAATATTGCCAGAACTGCCTTGGAAACATGATTAGGCTGTACAAAGACATCACAAATCCAACAACATTCAGTGCAGCCAAAGCCTATTCTATACCTCTGAAAACTGTTAGGACACTGGTATCAGGCAAGGAGCAAAATACCAGCTGCTGATTTTCTGGTCTGCTTCATGTATGTCAGTGTCAAGAGCATCAACTGAGTCTTTTCAGATGGAAGACATGCGCATAACCAGGGCATAAAGCGTCAGCTGTAACGTCAAATGATTTTGAAGGACAACTGGTGTTACCTTTCTGCTAGCCCCAGCAGGCCCCCTGTTAAGTTCTCGTCCCAAAAGCAGCAGGAGGTTCAGGTTCCTCAGGATGATCACTGGGCTCCGGTACTTCTCCCAAAACTTGTCTCAACCACTGCTCTACCTCGCTCTCCTCTCTGAGGTAGCACCAGATGACAGTGCCATAAGAGAGAAGCTGAGGGGCAGCACTTTCCACCAGGGCCACTGCTCCCCCTTTCCAAGAGAATATTGAACCGACCATCAAGAAGGGGTGGCTTTGCTGGAGGAAAACTGAATGGGACAGTTATGGTCTTCCTCCTCCTCAACCAGAGACTGGCCCAGAGCCGGACCATTAGGTGACAGATGTAGGCTTCGCAAAGCCCAGCCCACAAGCCTCAACGCCCGAGCAGCCTGGGCCCCTGGAGGACGCAAAACTAAGATCATCTTGCCCCTAGGTGTGGCCTTGAATTTGTAGTGTTCCTCCTGCCACAGCCTCCCAAGTGTTGAGATCACAGGCTTACAGCACCACACCACACCAGTTTGACATTTTATTGTCCAAAGGAGCCTCATGGTAATGGGACACTCAGATCAGTAGATTCTCATGAACAACATAACCTTTTAAAAGTACTCCCTTATCATGAAAAGGCTTGTGTGCCAGATACAAATATCGAAATATGCACAGGAACATTTGCATCTTTACACTTTCTTCAAGACAGAACAAGACTGGTCTGTCCTTTGTGGTCTTCTCTGCCTGAGGGACCACAGGCCCTTCCTTTGGGGAAGAAGCTAATTCTCAGTTATCTGTCTCCCTTAAAAGACTCCTGAAACTCATTGAAAATTGTTTCTGTGTGAAGTCTTATCACCTGCCCCCCTCTCCCATGACAGATGCCCCCGTTTAACTGCTTTTCATTTTTGAAACCCAGTTGTCACCACTTTGGGAATAACCTTCACAACTCCTCCCTTTGGCTTATCTACTTTCTTTCTCTAGTTCTTGAAAACACAGTTTTGTTCATTCATTTGTTCATAGACTGTCTATCCTGACCCAGAAATTCCTTGAAAGTTCAGTGTTCATCTCATACATTCTGTGTCTTAGGTACCTGGCCATGGGATCTGAAAAGTGCTCAAGTATTTACTTATTAAAAAATCTGGTGAAAGGACATAATTAGCCTGTTGTCTTTTAAAATTAAAGAAGTGAACATTTCAGACTGATGAACTGTTGTGCTTAGGGTACCTTAAAAATAATACAGGAATTGCTTTTCCAAGATGTTTTTGCAGGTTAGTCTTAATTTCTCAGAGCTAGAAAGAAGCCTTGGTTTTTTTAATTAAGCCATCAGTGATCATGTGTGTGAACATAAGTCCTATTATGGGCCTACTCTGATTGAGCCAACATTTATGTAGTGCTTGCTATGTGATGAGCAGACTCCTAACTTGATGATATTCATGAAGCTTCTTCAACTGAAAACTATTTGGAGTCTGATTTTGCAACTATACTTACTCTCCATGTTTTGGTTCTGCAGCTTTATGAGAACTTCATCAGTGAATTTGAACACAGGTAAAAACCCTTTTGACAATTTTTCACTTTGAAAATGACTGTATTGGTACTCTTTGACATTCAAAAACCTGTGATTTCCATTTCAGGGTGAACCCTTTGTCACTGGTAGAAATAATTCTTCATGTGGTTAGACAGATGACTGGTAAGCCTCACTTTGTTTTACAGAGGAGCAGTTCTAAATGATAGAATGATATTGAACTTAACTTCATTATAATTTGATAGAGAAGATCAGGTTCTGAATTATGTTTTTATTATACCTTATGAGCCAACAGTAAAGATTATCCTTCTTAAAGGTGTGTTGGCTGGTGGAAACCAGCAGTTCGGGTTCTTCTCACTTGGTTCTTATTTGTATTCTAGATCCCAATGTAGCTCTAACTTTTCTGGAAAAGACTCGTGAGAAGGTGAGTGTAAAATCTGAATAACATCTTCTGGAATGGGTGGCTTACAGTTTTTAGTCCTTTTTTGGTTCGGTTTGGCTTGGTTTGGGTGGCAGTCCTGCCTCAACCTCCCAAGTACTAAGATCATAGGTGTGCACTACCACACTTGGCTTTTTTTTTTTCCTACACTTTCAGAAACTTTGTATCTGCCATTATCAAGTTTTACTTTGCAAGTAGGCAAATTTTCTGACATTCTGTGTTTTTTGATGTCTTCAGGTGAAAAGTAGTGATGAGGCAGTGATTCTGTGTAAAACAGCAATCGGAGCTCTAAAATTAAACATTGGGGATCTACAAGTTACAAAGGTGAGATCACCATAATGTCAGTTTAACTTTAACCTTAAAAAGTTGTCTGAAACTAGGGAAAAGCTAATGTATTCTTCTTTAACTGTGTATTTAGAAATGTTTTTAAGTGGCAGAAAAATTGCCAAAGCAGCACAAAAACATTTTGTCCGTCACATTTCTCAGTATTTGTATTTTACCACTTTGGTCTTACCATTCTCTGCCTGTGTTTTTCAGAACCATATAGTAGTACATTTTTTTGGTATACCTGTGTGTAACTAGTTTGGTTGTATAGTCAGGACTCTACAAAGCCTCAGTTGGTCCCAAACATGTGGCTTCTCTGATCAAGGGAGCCCCCCAAGTACTGGCAGATCACAAGCTGCTCCTCCAGCCTCTCTCTGCCTCCTAAACTGTTGTTAGAGCTGCCTGTCTTATTTGGGGGGTTGTGTAGACAAGAGTGGCAGTGATGCCAGCACATGTGATCAGTCTGCTTTGTGTACCAGACAGGTTTGTTACAAGTAAACTCCTCATGCAGTCATGTATGTAACTGGTCAGTGTTGATATGTCTGAGCAGTTTATTTTCACTCCAGTGTGTGTTTCATTGTATGCTGTGTAACACATGGATATGGTCAAAGTATATGGTGAATGTTTAATTTTATTTTTAATTTACAATAAAAAGCAGATTGCCATTGATTCCTCCTCATTTGTGTGTGTGTGTGTGTGTGTGTGTGTGTGTGTGTGTGTGTGTGTTGCCAGCTCAACCCACTCTGGGGGCAAGGCTGGTGTGGCATGTGGTGCCAGGGATTGAACCACAGTCACTGTATTTGCCTAAGCTTTCCTAAGCAGGTGCTTTAGACCACTGTGCTATCTCCCCAGCCTGATCCCCCGTCATTCTAACATACTTATCCCACTGTTCTTGTCACTCTTTAAAGTAGTTCAGGAAGTCCTCTTTTGTAAGTGTCTTTATGAAATGTGATTAGAACTGGTGAGTACCACCAGGAGAGATCATGCACATCTGTAATCCCAGCACTTGTGAGGCGTAGGCAGGAGGATTGCTTTGGATTTGAGGCCACCCCACACTACTTAGTGAGTTTAAGGCCAGCTTGAACTATGTGTGAAGCCCTGTCTTGAAAACAAAAGTGGTGAATGCTGCTGCAGGTGCCATCTAACAGAAAGGCAGGCTCATAAAAAGGTGATGATGTGCTCAGCTACCATTTTCACTGTACCTAGCAGTATGCAGCTTCTTGCTCTTCCCCAAAGTCAACTGTGAAACACAACTGTTTTAAGTCAATTCAGGACATTAAGGCAGCCATAGCGGCACAACTAAAAAGCTCACAAGGACTTCCAGAGCTACTTCAGAAAATGGCAAGAGTAATGAAATTAAGTATGTTGAAACAAGGAGTATTTTAAAGGGGGTTAATAGCAATGTGTCTTCTGTAATACATTTTTGAAATTTAAATATTCATATTTTTTTAGTCATACCTTATAAGTATCTCTTATAGAGAAATTTAGATTTTTTTTTTCTGTTACAAAAGTGCTTATATTAGCATTGCATTTAGGTTTTTTCTATTATGAACAATTTTGAAATTAACATTTTTTGTGCCTGTTTACTGTATGAGAGCAGAGTCTCACCAGAGTGCATATCTAAAGCCATGCATGCACTCCTGGATGCTGTAGCCTCGGTACTTGGCACTTTCATGCTGTCTTGCTGATCTAGTGGGTGTGAAGTGGCATCTTTTTGATGCTTTATATTTCTCAGTTCATTGAAACTGCCACCACTGTAATTGCCTGTTACTGTTTTTCTATCATGTTTGACTGATATATGTGTCACAGTTCTTAGTGGAGTTACACGTGCTATAAATGTCTTTTCTCACCTGTATCTTATCTTTGTACTTTTTTCTGTGCTTTGTGAACTGAAGTTTTCCAGTTTAATGTATACACGTCAGTCTTCCCATTTGCAGTTCATGCTTTTTACATTTACATCATTTTAAGCTCTTCTACAATGGTTTGACTCCTGTACCTAGGAAACAATCGAAGATGTTGAAGAGATGCTCCGCAACCTCCCTGGTGTGACATCAGTTCACAGTCGTTTCTATGATCTCTCCAGTAAATACTATCAGACAATTGGGAACCATGCTTCCTACTACAAAGATGCCCTGCGGTTTCTGGGCTGTGTTGACATCAAAGATCTACCAGGTAACAGAGGGTGTTAGGCTCCTGTTATACAAAAGTGTATTCCCCAGATGTGGCAACTGTACTGTGCTTGCAGATATAGGTCTTAGCACTATATAGTTGGATTTACTCCTTTTCTGACAAAAGGTAAAAAAATTTGTTTATGCTTTAGTTTCTATGTCGTTTCATCTCCAGTTGTTAATTCAGATATAAGGTAATTCTTCCCAGATTCTTCTTTCTCCGAGTCACTGTTACCCTCATCAGAGGTCTTGTAGGAAGTACAGTGATACCAGTATTTCCTGACCCTTGCAGAATGGAGAGCATGAAATCCCATAGCTGAGATCCTTGTTCTCAAACTAAAGCTCCAGCGGGTTCCATGGTGAGCACTCTGAACTGTGAATCCGTGATCCGAGAAGCAAAGCTTCAAACCTATATTGGGCAAGTGTTTTAAGAATCTGAGGGAAAGAAAAGTTCCAAGTGTATATTTAAAAAATATTTCACTATATTTTATATTTTGCATAATACACTGTTAAAGGTTAGGAGACAAGCCACTCTTAAACATGCTGATGCAGTTTTGCTTTATGTGTCTTGAGAAGAACATATTGTTAAAGCAACCAAGAAAATAAGAATTAAAGACAATTTAATTCTAATGTATAGAGGCAGACTTAACTAACTCAGACCTGAGCAGCAAGGCTACTTCTCACAGCAGGTGAGGGGTTGAGTACTCCCCACCCTGAGAAGCAGTATATGCTGAACAGTACATAGAGTCATGTATATTTAGGAAAAATAACGAATGAATGCTCTTCCTACAAAACTCCTATATATGTGTGTGGCTCCTTACATAATCCAGACAATTCAATACATTTAGAACAGCTAACGTTAATGCTCAACCATTACTGAGAAGACTTCTTTGCTTTTGTTCTGCAAGTTTTCTTAAAGCCAAACAAGGCTGATTGTGGTGACACATATGACTGGGTATGTTATCGCCCTAGTTTCAGAGCAGCAGGAGAGAGCCTTCACACTGGGCCTTGCAGGACTTCTCGGCGAGGGAGTTTTTAACTTTGGAGAATTAGTAAGTTGGCTATGAAGCAGATTACTTGGTAATAAAGATAGCTGACTTTCTACCAACTGACTATCTCCATTCCCATAGCTCATGCACCCTGTGCTGGAATCACTGCGAGGCACTGACCGGCAGTGGCTGATTGACACCCTCTATGCCTTCAATAGTGGTGATGTGGACAGGTTCCAGACTCTGAAGACTTCCTGGGGCCACCAGGTAAGTCTCACCTGCCAAAGGCCTTGTTCATCTCTACATCTGCCCATTTATCCAATAAATGAGCCCTTCCCTGCACACAGCAGGCAACCAGGAGATCCTAGCGTATAAGGTACTGTGGTAGGCCTGGCTGTGCTGTCACAGAGCAGGGAATCATGGTCAGGGAGCAACACTGCTGCTCAGTGCTAAAGGTACGGTGGAAGATATATGGGAAGAACAGAATTGAATGTGCCCTTCATCTGTGCTAACTGGAATGAATGAAGAAACTAGAAAGAGCAGAAGAAAAGGAGACTCTTAGTGTGTTTGCTGAACCAGAGGCCTGTAATCAATATGAGCAGATAGGGAACATGAGAGAAGGGGAAGACAGGAACAAGTGGTAGAAGGAGAGAGAGAGCAGTCAGTCCTGGGGAGTGGCAGGGACAGTGCGCATGGACTGGACCAGATGAGTTTCAGGGTGGGAGTGAGCCACCCTGAGAGTACTGAACAATAAGACTATTCTTTTTTAAATGAAATTGTTAAAAGCAAATATTGCTAAAAATTAACTGTGGTAGAAATTGTGATTGTGTTCTATTTTCATATTTTTTCTGATATTTTCCATTTTCCCAAAGTTTAAAATACATTTGTAGAATTCATACATGATGGAGTAGGGTGAAGTGTAGGTGAAGGGACCATCAAAAGCTCAAAAACAACACCAGACCCATCGATACCTTACATATTGTGCACTTGTCCCCTCTGTTCTGGAGACTGATGCAAAAGGATCACCTGAAACCACCTTGGGCAACAAACTAAGACCTTATTTCAAAGAAACGAAAGCTGTCCAGTTTCAAGGAATAGAGGAAATGCAGGGGTGTGTGTTAGCAGGGTTTGTCCAGTACCCATAGCAGGAATGTCCATGTCTCTCTGATAGGGCTGCCTATCAGGGTTATAAGCTTCTCAACATTTGAATTAGCTGATCAGTGCTCCTGGTTTTAATTTTGTGCTCCCCCTGCAAGGAGAAATACAGGTCTTACAGTATGTGTTCTAATTCTTAACAACAGGTGATTTGTTGTTGTTGCTCTAAAATCACTTGCTTTTTGGATTCAGTATAAGCCAATGATGCATAGAGATCCTCAGAACAGCTTAACATCCAGGGCCACCCAGGAGCTCCTGGGATCCCATCCTTTTTTTTTTTTGGTGGAACCAGGGATTGAATTCAGGCCCTTGCGCTTGCCAGGGAAGCGCTTACTCCACTGAGCCATCTCCCTGGCCCCCATCCTTTCTTAATGGTGCTTTGGGTTCAGGTGTTGAACCCAAATGTCTCTTGATGTTCTTGTGATGTGAGTGCACATCCCTTGTCTGGATTTAAAGCCAAGGTTAGGCAGCTGACAATAAATGCAGGTGACATGTCTTTTCTACACTTTACAGCCTGACTTAGCTGCCAATGAAACTCAGCTTCTGAGGAAGATTCAGTTGTTGTGTCTGATGGAGGTAAGATGTACCCAGTAGCTGCAACTTTTCCAAGTGAACATCTTTTTCCATGCTCTACTCCTTACCCTCCCAACCTGGCTTATTCAAATTTGTATTTTAGCCCCTCAGACAGTCATCTGCCATCACTATCTGTCTGTCTCACCTTCTCCCCACCACAACTTGAGTTGGAATTGATGCCCTTCCTGATCCAAACACAGCTGATCTGCTCCTTGTCCCTCCTGGCCTCTGCCCTCTTCCCAGGGATATGAGCTTCTGAGGAAACAGGGCTTAACTTCTGGCTCCCTGCCATATACTCTGGACCTTCAACTGCCCCTTCATGGAATGAGTGATAACTGTTGTTGAGAATTCATGTGAAGCTATTTTCACCTTTTTCTCAAAAGTGAAAGCTTTTTTGAAAGTTTGCTCTGAGTAAGATAAGAGATACCAAGGAAATTTTAGTATGTAAGATACTAAAGATGATCCCTATTTTCAGAGCAAGTATTTAGAAAAATACACTTACCAGTCAATTCTCTTAGCATTTTTATTTGGAAAAGTAGTTAATGAATATTGTTCTTTCAGATGACTTTCACACGACCTGCTAACCACAGACAGCTCACTTTTGAAGAAATTGCCAAAAGTGCTAAAATCACTGTGAATGAGGTACAATACTAGGATTTGTGGTGTGGGAGCTGAGGCCTGTAAGTGCTTAACCCCATACTGTCCAGGCAATGGGGAGAAGCGTCCCGTCTGCAGAAGCCGCCAGAGTCAGCTATCTAACCTGAGCCTCTCTGCACAGGTAGAGCTGCTGGTGATGAAAGCACTCTCAGTGGGGCTGGTGAGAGGTAGCATAGATGAGGTCGACAAGCGAGTCCACATGACCTGGGTGCAGCCCCGCGTGCTAGATCTGCAGCAGGTGAGGTGCCTGGGCCCCTCCCTCACCTGTAAGGGGTTGGGGTTGTGTCTGGATCTTGGTTTCACATGAACAGAGGCCATCCAGGAGGAAAGCATTACCTGACCTGGGTTTGGGAGGTGGATTACTACCATAGGACTGAGAGCTTTTCTTTGAATATAGCTTGATGCGGGCCCTGTGCTTAGAAGCTTACTGGGACAATAGTGCTGGTTGTGCTCATGATGCCTTTTAATCTGAAAATTGGTACTCTGATCAAATATGTTCCTGCTTTTGTGATTTGAGCTCAAATCCATCTTTATGTTTGCTGGAAATTTTATCCTTTGCATTTCCTCTATTTATGCCTGTTTTTTTTTTTTTTTTTTTTTTTTTTTTTTTTTTTTTTTTTTTTTTTTTTTTTTTTTTTTTTTTTTTTTTTTTTTTTTTTTTTTTTTTTTTTTTTTTT
>PVKA01011543.1:31043-60678 GCA_004027165.1 Ctenomys sociabilis | reverse complement strand
TACCAGATGCAAATAAAATGAAAACATGCTCTACATCAGGGGCTCTCCAAGAAATGCAAATTAAAACAACGTCGTAATACTATATCATCCCAGAAAGAATGGCTGGTATAAATAAATCAACTAACAACAAATCCTGGAGAAGCTGCGGGCAAAAGAACCCTTCTCCCCTGCTAGTAGAAATGTAGACTGGTGCAACCACTATGGAAATCAGTGTAGAGACTCCACAAAAAACCAGGACTGGAAATTGTATTCAATCCATCTATTCCTCCTCTAGGAATTTTCCCCAAAGAACTGAAAGCATATCATAGTGATATACATGCGCCATGTTTATATCACAATGTGTGATAGCCAAATCCTGGAAACCACTAAAATGCCCAATGCCTGAGGAATGGATGAAAGAAATATGGTATTTTTATACAATGGAGTATTACTCAGGCATAAAGAAAAACAAGCTCAAAGCCTTCATAGCTAAATGGATGCAACTTGAAGCTATACCCATAAGTGAAATAAACCAGATTCACATGTGTAAATACTGTATTGTCCCCTTAGTGTAAGAACTCAAATGAAGAAATAAAAACTGAAGGCTAAAATAGACACAGTTAAATGGAAAATAATGGAAGTTAGAATAAACAAGGAAGAGAAAGGAGAAAACATAGGAAATAAGATAGTGGCAAAAGAGTACGTGTGTGTGTATATAAGATGGGTAAGGCAACTGTGCTTAGAATTTTCATCAGTTTTTGGAAAATAGCAGTTAATAGTCAAATTCTCACCTTGACTAACTATGCTGATATCTATGAACTAATCTGCTACACTGAGAATAGCAATGCATAATTCTAAAACCTTGAGTGAAATACCTGTCATCTTGGTTTGCTAAATTGCACAGTTCCTAATGTCATATTAATTATTTCTATACTCTCTTTAATATTTTTCCTTTAAAAAGGTAATAAAAGAAAATGATAGGTAACAAAAATTTCTTTTCTTGAAAATATGTGGGGATATTCAGTCATATGTTCCATCTTGCATAACTATATCTGAGCAACAGAATTGATGATAAAAATAGGAAATGTATCAATCATTGTTAACCAACTATTCTTGTTTTGAAAATCTATAACACCTGTACCATTATATGTTACCCTGTTCCTGTCTTTGTTTTTGTATTTTTTGCTCTTATTTTTACTCTTCAAAAGAAAAGATTATGATAAAATAAATAAATAAGTAAAGCTTGTAATTTAGACTTTAAAAAAAAATAAATAAATGACTAAGATAAAAATGAACAGTTTTATGGAATAATGGCCAAGAAAATGAATCCTAAAAGAACAGAAAGAACATTCTACAAACTTAGGAATCTTGAACCTTGCAAGCCTTTGAAAAAAATAACAATGGTGTGATAATTTTTAAGATATTAAGAAGTAACCTATTAAACTCTGTCAAACATTGTCTTGAAATGAAAACATTCAGGTCTTGCTATAAAAAACAATTTATCTTTTTTGTAAAACAACATGAAGTAGATATTAAAACTTAGACCATTTTAATAATCAATCTAAACACTTGGTTATTTTTTAAGTGTAGATTGAAAATATTCACCAACACTTCATTTGTTTGGCATGGATCGTAAGGCTCAGAGCCCATCAACGGGCTCATCTATTGACGATTAAGGTAGTTGAACGTGCTAACAGGGAGTGGAGCCTGGACAGAAATGCGCATGGCAACAGAACTTAGGAAAGTGTATTCTTTTGCCAGCCCCTCCCTTCCCTGTGTTTCAAGACTGTCCTGGGTTGAGGAACTTACCCTGCATCATGCCTCTCTGCCATCTTTTTATTCCTTGGAACCTGATGATCAAAGATAGAAGCTGTGAACTAAAATATACGTCTCCTACTTCAAGCTGAAAAATGTCTGACGTTTTGTCCCAGCAATAAAAAGTCACTAAATCACTGAGTTATGAAAGTGCACAGAATTACCCAAGTTTACAAAGACCTATGTGCAGTACTTATCAGAACATTAACTAAGCTGCTTTTGTCAAGATCGAGGCTGTTCCTCACAGCCTCTCAAAGAGATCATGTGAGTAGTACGTGCATATGATAAAATCCTGGGCATTGTTTTACAAAGCCATTTATACTTACACAAAATGATTTGAAGTAAAAAAATTACAAACTCATGAATTATACATGTGTATATATTTTATATGAACAAAAAATATTTGTTTATATGTTTTTTGTTAAGACAAGTATTTGTGGAAGTTTTGGTTTTGATAAAACAAAAATTGCCTTTTTAAAAAAATTAAATTTAGTTTGAAAAATAAAAACAAAAGCAAAGACAAAAATCAGAACCAAAGACAGAAACAGGGTAACATACAACACATATGTTACAAATTTTCAAAACAAAAATAGTTGATTAACAGTGGTTGATATAGTATCTATTTTTATCATCCAATCTGTTGATCAGATTAGCAGATAGTTTTGTAAGATTTAACATATGATTGAATACTACTAATTGCTTTCAAGAAACTAAATTTTTGTTTTGGTCTCTCTTTTTTCTTTTTTTGCCTTCTTTTAAAAATTTAGTTTAAAGAGAGTTTAGTAATAATTGATATGACATTAGAAATGGTACACACTTAGAAAACCAAGATGACAGGTATTCAAGCATGATTTTTTTTGTTAGAGAAACCTGGGATTGAACTCAGAGCCTTGCACTTGCCAGGGAAGCACTTATTCCACTGAGGCATCTCCCCAGCCCCTCAAGCATGATTTTTGTATTACACATTGCTGTCCTTGATGTAATTACTTAAAAAATAACATTTTTTAATGATGAGATATACACACTAATATAAGAGAAACTACTTTGTAGTCTCATAGTCAAAGCAACAATGACACACAGTTTTTTTTCCTGAAGTAAAATCTTTACGAAGTGCTGAACAGTTTAACAGGATTCAAGTCGTGATGCTTTTCCATTCTGAGGCTTCCCCTTACATGCTTCCAAATCAACTGAAAAAGTTTTTGCCAGCCTTTCCTACACTGATTAGGATTTCACGAATGAATGTGTTCTTTTTTGAAAGAATGCTAATGTCACTACACGGAACACCACGCATCTGGTTTCTGGGGCCTGCTCTACTCTGGCTCCTGGGTCCACTGAACTTCCCCTCTCTCGCTGTTGCTTTCTGCTAATCTAAAATGAGAGCTATAGGCTTTAGGGTCACTTGGGTCTCTTCTAGAGCATGGTTTTTGACCCAAAGAAGCAGTGTGGGGCATGGATGTCACACACACACTTGGGTAACAATCACAAAACATATTCTACTCCAGTATTTATTAGCTATGGAATCTTAATCATTTAACTGATTTACACCTTTTATCCCCTTATTTATAAAATGAAAAAAAAAGCCTTCTTAGCCTTATTACAGTTATTGTGAGACAAAAAAAAAAAAACATTGTAGATAAAATACTTTCAAAACTACAAAATGCTAGAGAAATGCCATTTTCTAAAATAAAGACCCATTTTCAAAAATGTTGCCCAGTCAACATTTTTGAGTGTCATATTGCAGATAAGGGCCTCTAATCAGATACACCTGAGTTTTTTCTGAAGCAAAATACAGACATAGATCAACACTGTTGTAAAATTAAGTAAGAAATATATGGAAGGGCTTAGCATATGTCCTGGTATATAGCAGGACCTCAGTATGTGGGTGCTACCATTATTTTCTCTAATCCATTTCATAAAGAAATGCTTTAATCAAAGTACCTAGCTGTATCAAGTTAGCAAAGGATATTCTGGTGAATGAACTATTTTCTATCTATAACTATTATGCAATTAAAATAACTGTATAGAACTCATATATTTCAACGTTTTCTTGAGATTGTACTTAATTACGTTGTATGAAGTAAATTTGTATCTGAATAAAAATTTAATCCAAAAATATGAGAATGAATAATAGTACTTTATATTCATAGATAATATATACTTTTATGTAGTTTCAACTGTTATTTTGAGAGAAAAATCTAAAGAAATAAAATTTAATTTGTGTGCGTGAAATATTGATTGTCTTTGTCTTTAAATATCATTCCAGGCTGCTTCTGCTACCATTCAATAGTTTGACTAACATTATCTTATGCTTTCTTATTTGTTAAGATCCATCTTGAATTTGATTTATGCAAGGTATGTCATCTAGTTAAGTGAAAGCTTGATTACCTAAAGTAACAGGCTTGAAGATCAGAAATGTATTAAAATCTTTTATGTGACAATTGGCTCCTAAACGTGTGCTTGGGCAGATGGTGTTGGTTTTAAACGAAAGGCATAGTTTGCCTGGAGAATTTCAGAGAAATCTCAGCATCATTTTCAGATTCTGGTAAAGGAGAAAGGTGTCATTTCCTTGACAGCCCCAGCGGTTTGCCTGTTACTGTTTGCATGACAGATGCCATGAACAGATTGATGTGTAAAGAAATCCAAGGTTCAAGAAAATCATACATTAAAACTCATTAACTGGAGAGAGGCAAGCCACACAGGGAGCCTCTCAGAAACACTTTTGATATATAGAGTATGTTTAACATTCTTAATATATGAGCTTTTTAATGTGCTGGGAATCAATTTATATATGTAGTGATTGCCTAAATGGGAAGGAAAACACTAGCTCCACATCGGATTGAATTTCATGAATGCATAGTAGAAATTAATCATCATAATTGCAACTTTTCAATATCAGAAGTGCTTTATTATTTCATTTATTTACTCACTTTCCTAGGGCCTGTAGAATTAAATCTAACCACAGAACTATCCATTACTAATAAAATAAGTACATATGCACACACACCCATGTACACAAAATGCCACTGAGCAATAACAAAAATTAGAGCAATATTTTATATCTGATTAGACTGAGAAAATAGTATGTTACTTTTTTACAAGATTATTGTGTCACTGATCTAGGATAATTTTAAAATATTTTCTTTACTCAAGTACAGAAAAGTATTTGCTAACTCTTAACTTGGAGAATATATATTTTTTGTCTTTCTGAGACAGATTTTCACTGTGAAGCTCACACTGAGCTCATTTTGTAGCCCATGCTGGCCTCGAATTTGTAGTGATTTTCCTACCTCAGCCTGTCAAGTGTTGATATTACAAATGTGGGCCCCCATGCTTGATCGGAGAGAGTAGATTTCTTTCTCATGTTTATAAAATTATAGATTTTTAATATCTATGTTGTGGTTGAATGACTACTTTGTTCACAAAAATGAACTGATATTTAATTAGTGTTTCTTGACTCTATAATGTCATTCTTGATAAGCACTATTTAAAGACCTCCTATGCTGTTTCAATTTAGCATTCTGTGAAGTATTCATAAATTTTAAGTCATCCACAGTCCTTGGGATCACACCCCTGATACCATGAAAGTAGAACTAATAGAAATGCTGGACTGCATTTACCACATGCAAGATGACAGGCCAGTGTGCCCAAGTGGCATGTAAATATGCCCCATTATTCAAAAAAATTTTTTTAAAGAAAATCTCATAAGGACTAGTTCAAAATACTTATAGAAAAATATCAGCTACGATTATAGATTATGTAAGGTTAATGTTAATGTACAATAACAGACTATAAAATGATTTTCACATTCCACTTTTTAAAACTAGCGTTTGTTCTGAATAATATTTTCCTCAGTGGAGAAATGAAAACTAGAGTACATTTATTTTTGCTTCTTGGTCATCTTTTAATTTCAACAGTTTTCCCCAGGCCATGAGCATCAGCTCTGGGTGAGCAGGTCAGCGTGCCACTTCCAACTGGGGACCTTCCCAGAAGAAGGCCTCTCCTACTCCCTGAGTACTGCTTTATTTTAGTTTTCACTGGAAAAAGTCTGTTCTTTCATATTTCACCTACCATATCTTCCAGACTATGGTACATTTTCCATAACTGCCGGTAGGATACCTTGACTACTACTTATGCAAACCTGCCTTCATCTGTGACCCTCATTTCCTTGAGATTTGACATGCTAAGTAATCTTACAACTCTAGTTTACTGTGATCTTAACCGTTCCCTTATACATTTTGGAACTTGGCCTGTGGTAAATCTCTGTGCGTGCCTATGCATTTGACCCAAGCAGGTAATATTGTTTGACATTCTTACCATCAATCAACTTCAATAGTCTGTTCCTATGTTCTGACTCTGAGAAATTTTATCCTGTATAACTAAGCTGACTTGAATTTATATGTAAAATGTTTGAGCACAGATCTATACCTTCTTTATTGCCTTAGTGTTCTACACAAATTTATTAATGTCATTCCACTATTTTGTCTATTGAACTCACATTAATATCTCAATTTATGACTTCCTTTGTGTCTTTGTTCATTCTTCAAACTTTGGCTGGGGTTTCACTGTTTTTCTCATATTTATATGAGACTGCTTCCCTGAAATAATCTTCATTATTTGCCATCAAATATTTGGACAGTTTAAAGTCATTCCATGACATAATGTAACTGTACACTTTATTTCCACTAAAAGGTTATTTCAATTTTCTTTGGATTTACAATATCAATCACTTAGCATTAGTCAAATTAGCCTGCTGAACCTGGTAGTAATATTAGTCATAGCCTTCCCATTGAAAGAGATAGAAATCAGCTTGTTTTATGTTTCATACATTTTGTGTACAAAAACCCCCTCTAGCACTTAATAAAGTATAAGTTTTGGGGGTCGATTCCAGAGTTACTAATTCAGTAGGTCTAAGATAAAGACTGATAATTTGATTATTCAACAAGTTCAAAGAATTGGGAACCATAATTTGATAACTCCAAGTTGAGGAATATAATTTTCTTCATATTTGTTGCATTATGATACTCCAAGTTTTCATAAGATTAAAACTGTATTCCCTCTGTTGTCCCTATAATTCTCCTTCTGTGTTGGACTGACTTTTTAAGCAATGTCTAGTCCATGTCTGAAAAATATGGCACCAACATCCTCGGGATTAATGTCTTTTCAACTGATACTTATAGAGCAAAAATATTCTTCTTGAATATTTTCATAAGACATCCTAGAAATGAACTGGAAGGAATTAATCACACAGCCAAATGTCTCCAATTTTATAATACAAAAAAATCTTTTTATTTTTTTACTACAAACAAGTAAGGTTATAAATTATCCATCACTCATCTTTTGACACATTTATTGGAAAAGTATGTTATATGTCTCAAGAATAAGTGGGGTTGAGAAAATGGCATAGGGAGAGGGAATGAATTGGAAAATGAGGATAGAGAAGTCTACTGAACAATAAAACTAAACAAGATTTTCTCCAAAATGAGGACAATATTGGATCACATCAGGTGTCATTAACTCCTATATTTCAATTTGTGAGAAAAGTGTTTCATTTTCTAATGCTAATACAGTGAAAAGACTCTACTTTCCATAGGAAATTTTATCAGTTTTCTTTCATATTACTCTAATTATAGCCCTCATTCCCTCAAACAACTTTTAATAAGACTACAAATTTAGTCAGATATGTGATTTCATTAATTTTTATAGTTCAGTCAAAAATTAGCTTACAGTATACACACTTTTATTATTAAAAAGGCATTCATATATTTGTATGGCAACAAATATTTTGCTTTATCAATTATACCATAGATTATAAACATTTCTTAGTTGTGAAAAGTGTTTTTTCCAAACATTTGTTTCTATAAACAATGACAAAAATGGTAATTATATATATTTATATTAGTTTCATAGATATAAGTCCACATGTAGAACTTGGTGGATCAGTGGGTATATATTTTTAATTTTATTTTTAAAGATATTACAAATTAGAATTAAAATAGAAAAATTACAAGTGACATTGAATTTCACTTATGAAGTAATATGAATTTCACAGTATTTGCTGTAATACGTATGTTGACTTCCAACCACTTATTCCTATTACCAGATATATACATAAAATTGACAGAAAAAAAAGAATATATAAGAAATTAAGAAGAGAAAAAATAAAAACAATTGAAAAAAGGAGATCAAACAAATTAAAAGTATCAACTCCCTCTTTCCGTAGGCCAGCAGAATGCACAGTACAGTTGTCCAAACCTTTCTGCTTGCTTACATAGATACACCACTCTCCCCCACATCATCCTCTGTCCTTCTCCTCAACTGAGTAACTGTTCCCTTTTGAATAAGTTCGTTCTCTATTCCCAGTATCTATTGTACCTTCAGCTTCCATTTTTTTCTTTCAGATTCTCACACTATAGAAACAATACAGTGTTTGTACATGCAGGTCTGATTTATTTCACTTAAGAGTATGTTTTATAGTTACTTTCATTTACCGAGAAAAGACTCAAAGGTATCCTGTTTTATAGAAGAACAATACTCTATTGTGTAGAAATACAACCGCATCTTTATCCATTCTTCAACTGATGGGCATCTGAGTTGTTTCCAGGATTTAGCTATGATAAATTTTGCTGTATAAGCATGGGTGCACATACATTGCTATGGTATGAGGTTTTCAGTTCTTCTGGAAAAATATCCAGAAAAGGAAGATCTGGCTTGAATAGGATTTCCAATCCTGGCTTTTTAAGAAATCTCCAAACTGATTTCCATAGTGGTTGTACTACTCTGCACTCCCACTAACAGTGCAGAAAAGCTCCTTTTTTTCTCACACCCAGCATTTGTTATTGACTGACTGCTTGATGTTAGCCACTCTTTCTGAAGTGAGATGGAATCTCAGTGTTGTTTTAATTTGAGTTTCTTGAAGGACCAATGATGTTCAGCTTTTTTTTTTTTCAAATATTTACTTTCCATTTGCATTTGTTTCTCAGAGAAGTATATATTTATCTCAGGTATACATTTTATTATTGGGTCTTTGAATTTAGGGACCTGCTTTTTTTTTTTTTTTAATTCTTTATATGATCTAAACAGAAGCCCTTTGTTGAAGAAACCTGGGTTTTGGGTTTTCCTTTTGCTCTGTTGGAGATTTGCTTTGAAGTGCAGAACTTTTCAAAAAAGGTGATATTCCTGTTGATCCTTTAAAGTATTTCCTGTGCAGTTTGTTTTTTAATAATGAACTCTCTACCTACCCCAGTGTCTTTAAGAATTCTAGGGCTGGGAGATGGCTCAGTAGAATAAACGCTTCCCTTGCAAGCACAAGGGCCTGAGTTCAATCCTCCTTTCTGAAAAAAAAAAAAAAATTCTACCTACTTTTTCCCACAGAAAATTTAGTATTTCTGTGTTAATATTTAAATCTTTGATCCATTTTTACTGTATCATTGTGCATTGCGATAGGCATGGATCTAGTTTTAAGCTTTGGTATGTGCAAAGCTAGTTTTTCCACCACCATTCATTATAGAAGCTATCATTCATCCAGAGAGAATGTTTGGCTCCTTTATCAAAGATAAGGAGGCTGAGTGTGTTTTTACTTATGTCTACATGTTCTAGTTTGTTCCACTGATCATCAGTTCTGTCTCTATGTCAGTACCATGCAAATTTTATACAGTACCTTTATAGTAGAAGTATAAGTCAGGGATTGCCATACCTCCTGATTTTCCTTCACTTCCCAGGATTGCTTTTGACACTATTGGTCTCCTTTGGATCCAAATGAATTTGAGTAAAGTTTTCTCTAGCCCTGTGAGTATACTAATGGCATTTTAATCAGGATTATCAGGATTGCTTTGAATCTGTATAACAATTTGAAGAGTATGGCCATTTTCACAATGTTACTTGTTTTATCCGTGATCATGGAATATTTTCCCATTTTTTCAACTCCTCTTCCACCTCTTTTCTCAGAGTACCATATTATTCACTGCATAAATCTTTTTGTGTCCTTTGTGAGATTGATTCTTAAATATTTAATTTTTAAAACACTATTGTGAAAGGTGAAGTTTCCATAATTTCTCTCTCAGTGTGTTTATTCTTTTTGTACAAAAATGCTACTGATTCTTTTGGCTGTTGACTTTGCATCCTGCCATGTTGCTGAATTTGGTGATTAAATTTACAAGACTCTTAGAGTTTTTGGGGTACTATATGTAGAGTATCATGCTGTCTTCAAATAATGATGATGCATGACATAATTTCAATTGCTTTGCATTTACACTGTAGTGCTCTGTGTGCTACTATATTGGCTATTTGGGATAATGTCCCATGTGCAGTTGAGAAGAACGATTATTCTATTACTGCTGGGTGAAGCACTCTGTGGTGGTCTATCAAGTCAATTTCTTCACAAGTTTGTTTTAGTTCTTTTATTTATTTGCTGATTGTTTGCCTAGTTGATCTATATCTTTGTGACAGTGGCATGTTAAAGTCTCCATTACAATTGTAGGACTGATCATTTTTTTTCACGTCTGTTAAAATTTGTCTCATATAGGAGGGTGCTCTGGCACTGAGTTTATATATATATATATATATATATATATATATATATATATATATATATATATATATATATATATATATTTTATAATTGTAATCTCTTCCTCTTGAAGTTTTCCCTGCACAAGTGTGTAGTGACCTTGTTTATCACTTTTGATGATTGTTTTGGTTTGAAGTTGGTATTGTTAGCAACCAGGATATATCAGACTTGTAATGATTCTCCTGTTTTCAGCCTCCCGAGTGCTGAGATTACAGGTGCAGTCTATCATGCCCAGCATCCTTCAAGGTCTCAGCTTTCCCTTGGGATGTAACCCTGGCTGCTGTGCTCTGCCTAAGTAGGTGCTTTCGTTCCTTGAGCTATCTGGCTGGCCCATGGCTAAAGGATTTAGATTGCCTTTTACTCCTGACTTTTTGCATTTTTGAAGCTTCCAGTAATCACCCAGGTAGAGTGCTGTAGGCCACCTAGAGTCTGCTGAAGTTCTTGGAACCTGGAATTGAACTCAGGCCCTTATGCTTGCTAGGGAAGCACTTCTTCCACTGACCCATCTCCCCATCCCCTCTGCCAAAGTTCTTAAATGGCTCTAGGAAAGCTCTGTTCCTACTCACACTAGGCCCATAGATTGCAGCTCTCCTGCATCCCACAGGCCACTCATAGTTCTCCTAAGTTTTTAAGTCTGTGCCAGCATGTGCTGAAGTTCCACACCCATGTGCTATGGTCTAATGAAGATCAGAGCTTACCAGTGTCCTGTAGGCTTCCCAGAGTCTGACAAAGTTCTTAAATTGTGCCAGGAAAACTACCAGAGGGTATATATTCATAAAGAATATAATAACTAAAGACTGATATACCCTCCAGTTCTATTTAGGTCAAGAGTTCCAGGACCTACATTATGTACTGTTATTCTTTTAGTGTTGACTAATATGCCAGGTATAAGTTATAAGTTATACTTTGATTTTGGCTTGTTTTGCTTATCTTTCAAAATTGTGTGGTTGAAACAATTGTCTAATGTCATCTTGTTATTTCCATTTCTATTGGGCCTTTTTGTTATTGAGAAGTACTCCCAGCAACAAAATTGCAAACATTTATTGAAACTTGTAATGTATTGTGCTGGTCCTAGTATTATACAAGCTTCATTTATTTAGTCATGACAATAACCTTGTGAATGTGTACTATGGTCATTCAAATTTTATGGATGTTAATCCAGGAATAGTTAAGTTATATCCTTCTCCAAATAACATGTGTTCAATAGCAAATACAGCCAGAGAAGCTTTGCCCTTTATCTTTTTTTTTTTTTTTTTTTTTTTTTTTTTTTTTTTTTTGTCTTTTTGATACAGGGTCTCACTATGCAGCTCAGGCTGGCCTTAAGCTCACTTTGTAGCTCAGGCTGGTCTCGAACTCACAACAATCCTCCTGTCTCAGCCTCCTGAGTGCTGGGATTACAGGCATGCGCCACCATGCCTGGCTGCCCTTTATCATTTTTAAACAAAAGCATTTATCCTTTATCATTTTCATTTTTCTGACTTTCTTTCTCATACTGGACCTTAAAACTAGGCCTTTGAACTGAGGTATATCCCTTATGCTTTTTTTTAAAAAAATTAAAACTTGGTCCCATTTAGTTCCTGAATTGTCTGGGCTTAGCTTCAACTTGGAATTCTCTAGAGTCTTTAATGTGTTTTTGAAACAAATTCTCACACTATATACTAGACTAGAGTGACCTGGAACTTGAGATATTTTTGCTTCATCCTTCTGAATCTGAAATTAAAGTCATGTGCACTGTGCCCACCTGTCTGTAGACTCCTACTTTTGTTTTTGTCTTTTTTCAAAATAGGGTCTTGTATGTAGTTCAGGTGGACTTTATAGCCTGTACTGGCCTAAACTCACAGCAAACCTCCTGCCTCAGCCTCCTGAGTGCTGAGATTACAGGCAAGCATCACCATGTCTGATTTGTGTTATTTTTAATGCCATATTCTTCTTAGCAAATATTGTCATTGCCTAAGCCTGATTTATATCCCATCTAAATTACCGTGACAAGGGCTGGGGAGATAGTTAAATAGAATAAGCGCAGGGTCTTGAGTTCAATCCCTGGTATCACTAAACAGACAAACAAACAAATAAATAAATAAACAACTGTGGCAACATTTGACTTTAGTGCTACAGATCTAAATCTTAGGCAATGTACACATGAAATGATCTTTTTATAATATAAGTTGGGTCTTAATTTTCATAAGTATAAAACCCCTCAATTGCCCCACATTCAACACAGGAAACACATACTACTGTCGAGCCCACAAATGATCTCAAGGTCTCGGCCCCAGTTGGCTGCAACTCTGACAGTGGCATCGCTTTCTGAACATAGCTGTTCTGTTTTGCAACACAGCAACAACAACAAAAAAAAGCAGCTCCGTGTTTTATACCCTTCAGTTCAAGAACTTATATTTACAACTGTATTAAATGCTCACAAGTGAGCTGTACCCTACCCACAGTCCTAAAGCACATGCACACATGCAAAATTCTTTCATTGAATATGCCTAATGAACTGCTCTCTAAGACATTTGTGCTACTTACTCCATTGCCTGTGTCTTGTTTAAACTCTTAATAACTTTATATATAAAATGGTTAATTTTGCATAATGATTATCTCATTGTATTTGAATTTGAATAATGAATGTTCTGTCCTTGATTGTGCATATCTGCATTCCTGAAAAAGATGCTTGTAAATACTGATACTTTGAGAAATAAATAATAAAATGAATACATGCTCTGAGTCCTCTGCTCAACTTTGATCCTAAAGATCAAAAACTGTAAAACAAAGTCATCACTTTAGACACTGAATTTGTAGGTTTGAACTCTGAATATCCACTAATATTTTAAAACATTGCAAAATAAGCAATAATAATATGTTCAAATAATTCAGTAATCCAAAATAAAAGATATTCTATGAAATTAAGCAACAACAATAGCACAAAAATTATCAAGCCAAATTAATCATTAAGTGAAATGGTTTTGCTTTGTATTTATTTCAGTACCTACTTACAAGTAATTTAACATTTTAAATGGTCTATCATTTGGACATTATTTCTCAACTAAAGCATAAAGTAATGATGCATATTTGTCTGTCATAAATTGTCTGTAAAGTTTTTAGGGTAAAAAACAATTTTAAAATAGTTTGCAAAAATAATTGTTTCATCTATTTACTTTTGTTGTTTAGAATCCTTAAAGCACTTTTAGGTATACTGAAATAAATTGTTTTACTAAAAACATGTAGACATTAAATTATTGAGCTATCCATGCATAATTTAGATAATTGCTTTTAGGAAATACTGTGCTTGGTGGAAGACTGTAAAAGGAAGACTAAATGCCATGTATTCTCAGGCAATTTTGTTTTCAAATCCATGTGGTGTGTAGCGATAATTTTCATGAATCTATCAATAGTAGCCCAGCTTACCAATTCTCCTGCAAATCTATGACGTGCTTAGGAAAATTGTACCATTTCAGCTTCAGATTCCTGGGGAAATATAATTACAAGTAGTCAATTAATATGGTCAAAAGATACTTTATTCAGTTTTAAGTGGTATCATAGGCCACACAGAGCCTTTATTCTCAAGCTTATACTCACATGGTACAAAAATAGTTGGTCAAATCCAGGGATGGAAGAGGATAGAAGGTAGTTAGGGGAGGTAAATGGAAGGCACTTAGTTTGTGTGTATATCCCCTAGGTAGCCTCAGCCCATGAAAGAGTTTTTAATTTTGAGATGAATGTAAACAGAAATGATCAATTTAACAACTAAAACATGTTAACAATAGGTTCACAATTTCACATATCAAATACATTGGATACAATGCATATTTAATTTTTGAAACTTTCAGAGTTCAGCAAAGTAACATGGAAAATACACTTTGTGATATATTGCACCTCAGTGGAGTCAAAGGCAGTATTCTATAATGAAATGTTTCGTGATTCATCTATGTAATTTGTGCTTTCTCAAATACCATAGCAAAATTCAGACCAGAACGGCTGGACTTTAATATTTGGTTTACTTTTATTGTGTGTTGGTGAAGTTAGGTTGCATCACTAAGTCATAGTTAGAGAAAAATAAAAACAAAAGCAAAATAAAAATTCAACAAAATAATTTTTTCTTCTCCAGAGTTCAGATTTTAGAACTGTAACTAGATGATTATATCCCTGAACTATGTGCTTGTTTGTCTAGTGTCAGGTTTATTCCCAAGGAGTTTGGAAGAGTAGACTCATGTGTCTCAAAAAATATTTGAGATTGTGTCACTACTGAATATAATGCAGAGCTTAAATCTGCAGGCAAAGGGCAACCAAAACAAAATGAGTGGCTAAGAATATGTAAAAGATAGTAATAAACAAAAGTAAGAAAATATCTTACTTCTGTTATGCAGGTGCTTATAGTGAGGAAAAAATATAGGCATAGGGAATTTTGATTGCTCCTTTCTGTTTTTACCTCTGATTGGGATCCTGTGGGTAAGAATGGTCATTGATGAAAGTGTTAGAAAATTGTTGCATAAGTAATATTTTATCAGCAATAGAAACTGAGGCAGAAACTTATCTTTTTAATTGAAGATCAGAGCAGTTATTGCTCAGGGAGTTCTGCCTGTGTTTAGGCTTAGTATATGAGTTAACCTGTAGACTGGTGATCTAAGACCAATAAGTGTGTCTCGGAATGGGATAGGACAGCAGTACCGAGACATGTGATAGTTCATATTGAGTGCTGATGACTACAAGGATAGCTGATCTGTGCACAACTAAGAATTAATGCATTAGTATGGAAACCACACATGCATCACTGGTTACAGACACTTATTTGATCGCCTCAATTCTTTCCCATGTTGTACTCCTTTCTTAAACTTAAATTTCCATCTTCTGTATTAATCTACATATTTATTACTCTTAAAAAGAGTTAAGATGTGAAATGTGACTTCAAGTTCATGGAAATGATTTTTTTAAATTGTGCTCATAGACCATTTAATGAAGTAGCAGCCCTTTAAGAAATTTTGGAATGCACTGTTGTCAAAATGTGTTCCCTCTCACAGCACAACTCAGTTAATAGACCTTAAGTGTTATTTTGCAGCTGTACATGAGGAAACAACATCTTGTCAGTGAAACAGAGGAACTCAAAAATAGGCAACAGTTGCAGTTACAATATTTGTTGAATTTAATACACATAAAATAATAATAGGGGCAATCATTTCTAAAGGCTGGCAGACAACATACCAGCTGAGCCAAGGCAATGAAAGAAACAATATTTCTTTTTCCAAAACCAAAAAGAAATTGGGAACTTGCCAACACAGTGGTTAAAAATAAAAGGTTCAGTTGGGAGCTAAACAGAGAGCATGTAACACTGCTTTCATATTGGAATTAGATAACAACCAAGAAAATGCCCTAAAACCAAACAAAAATTTAAGTCAAAGAAAGAGAGAAAGTGAGTGAGTAAAATGGGAGCATGTATGAGCACAAATAGGAAGAGAGATACTCACCCCTCAACGTGCTCAGGTATCTAAGGATGAAGGGATTTTTCTTGCAGATGACCATCCTCCCTATCACAATTTAAAAAAACCAGATAATATTTGCCAAAAAACTTTTAATTTTTATGTCTTTAATTAATCATTGAAAATTTACCTAGACTTGTGTACTAAAGATTTATGAGGATTTCCATAAAGTTTATGAACCTGAACTGTTAGACTAACAAAGAACTTAAAACTCTGGTCTTGAGGTTAAATTTAAAAAGTCTTCTTTTTATTCCGGCAGTAATTAAATCCTCAGACTTCTCACTGACATGTATACCCTCTTCATTTATTAATTGACTGATTGATTGATTGACAATGTCTTACTAAGTTGTGAGACTGTGCTTAAAATTGTGTAAGTCTATGCTTTCAGAGTACCGGGACTCTAGGCATAAGCCATCAAACCCTGCATGGTTTTGTATATTTTTTGAGTAACGAAAAATAAAATAGTTAACATAATTCAATAAAAATGCTTTGATCATTCAACTGTTAACTCTAAAAATTGTATTTATTCTACTTTAACTCCTCTTGCTCTGTCTTTCTATCTCTCTTTACCTTGCGATAGCTTATGCAATACTGGGAAAAACAGTAATAATTATTTTGGATTTTTAATACAATCAAGAAAGACATTGGTCATATAAGAAGTCAAAAGAAGAAACACAAAAAGAAATGTACAACAACTAAAAAGAATTTAGTCAGACAGTTAGGTCAAAATGAATGGCATATGCTGCAGGATACTAATCAGCTTTTCTTCTGTATGCTTAACAACCTAAGTTCACAGATCAAAATTGGAGAAATAGAAGAGCTGCAAGGTCAGCCAACATTTTGGCCCTAGCCTTTCAAGGTCAGTGAAGGCTCAGGACATAGGAGAAGTACTACTGTAACATCACGAAACTCAGTTGTGCCCCAAATTTTGTGATCAAGGAGATTATGGAGCCACAGAGGAAGGAGACTGATGATCTATAGTGTGCCTAGGAAGAATCACATGGAGGGAAGACGTTCTCTCTGGCTGTCACAGAGAGCAAACTGGTCAAGCACTGGCTGTGACTCATGCACATGGATAACACAGACAAAGGATCTACAGAATAAGGTACAGGACTACAAGATAAACTCTGAGGGGACTTCACTGACCTCATCAGAAACAAAAACTACATCTTTTGGTATATAGGTCTTGCTCTACCTTGGTCTTAACCAGGCAGCAGAAAAGTATAAAAATAAGTTATATAACATGGGGTCATAATAATAAGTTAGTTGTAAATGACTACAGTCAGCAACTTCTTCAGATAACTCACTATTGTTGTGGAATGCTGGAGTGTGTTGGATTGTGTTGTCGAGTTCAGCCACCTAAATTGGTTTAATGGCAATGAAGTGCCCATCTTTGACAGGTCTAGACAAAAAAAAGGGTATACAAAGAAAGAACCATGATGTGTTTGCATAAATAGTACAGTTAGGATAAATATATTGTGCTTCTGCATATTTCTTTGAGAAGCAAGATTTGCACTAATAGTGATTGGACAAGATATTATCTTGGCTTCTAGTACTATGGACAACCACTAGGAAGATAACAAGGTAGAAATTATTAATTATTGAATCTATTTTATATTCAGGTATAAAAAACTAAGTAATCAGCTTCACTCTCTTCATTCATTGAATAGAGACATCTGCTATAATAATGTCTGTAAGTATAATCTCATGTATGCACCCTGTACAATACCAAGACATTACAAAAACAGTTTTCAGTGTATTAATCTGTCCTGTTAATTTGTGTTGAAACTGTCTCATTGGTATTTGTTCTTCAATAAAAAAAGAAAATAAAAATAAATAAATAACTAAAAAAGAAAGACATTGGGCAAGCACTTTTGATTCTGTAATGCTAGCAAAATATTAATTACATTGACAGTTTTTACATTTTTCTCTGACATAGATATTTATACTCATATTCAGTTCAATTTTTCTGAATATAACAAACTTGCAATAAAATGTACTATTCATGAAATTCCCAAATGACATATTCTACAGTAATAAATATATGTATTTTTTAAAATGATCTGGTCAAGGTTTTTCTCAACTGTATTCATGTAACTCACTAAGATATATTCACTAAAAAGTTTCATGGTTTCTATAAATCCAATATATCTTTTATTTGTGGAGTAAACTTGAATAAACCAACTTATTCTTTCATGTCTTTGGTACAGGCTCTACAGAGTCTCACTATGTAGCTCAGACTCATAATGATCCTCCTGTTTTCATTCTCCAAAGCACTGGGATTGCAGGTGTGTACCACCACACTTAGTCTCAGTCCCTGTCCCAGGGTGCTCTGGGAGGCAGGGCTGGCAGGGCAGGCTGGGAATCAAACCCCTACTCCTGCACTCTGCCTAAACAGACGCTTTAGTCTGATGAGCCATCTGGCCAGTCCATCCACTTATTTTTTGGTCTCATTTTCTCTTCTTTATTTAACATGAGAGTGTTATGTGTTCTGAGCATAACTACTAGAGTAAAAGAAGAGCACAGAATCTCCCTCATCAATTCATGACTAATGGAAAAACAGAAATTCAGCAAAAATTCTTTCACTGTAGTACAGTTGTTTTCTGTGTAAAATGGTGGATAAGTAAAAAATTAAAACTTTCACTTTTCAAAAAGTATATCCCAACTCTCTGTTCCTATTTCCAAGGACATATGAGGAAGTAAATAGATGAAAAAATATTTACAAGTCTTTCTTATACACTCATTGCCAACACATGCAAAGTTAAGAGAGAAAAAGACTAAACCAGTAATGGAAAGTTGCTCTGAAGAAGCTCCTACCAATCACTGATGATCTTACTGTCTCAAATTCTTAATAGTGTTCTGGCAGTGTATGTAGAAGAAAATACTAGTGCTTGCTACAGAAATTGTCCAGGTGTATAGGTTTTCTCCTTAGGAATGTTACACAATTCTGTTTCAATCTAGTAAATAATCTTTCTGACCACTTAAAATCCTTAAAAAGGACATCAAAAATCCATGTTTTCAAAATAAAGCAAACCAAAAAGAAAGGGTTCACATAGCTTTAAGTTAATATTCTTCAACCACGTGGCACTCATACACAGATTATAGAGCAGCAGAATGGCAGAACAGATTTCAAGGTATAACTTAAAAGGAAAGATTGCTCTGAAAAGGTAGTAAAGTGAAGAAGTCAACTGAGTTTTATAAAACAAATGTAAAAGACTCTATGTGAAGGTATAAGGAGAAAATCTAAATAAGCCATTAAAGCAAAAATAATGCATAATCTAGAAAAAAGTCAAAACACAAAAGAGTTTGTTAAAGTTATGGATTTTAAGATAATATAGTTATTGATTGGGACCGTGCAGCATATGCCATTCACTTTGCCTTATCTGACTCAATTGTTTTTAGTTGTTGTTGTACATTTCTATTTGTATTTCTGCTTTTCGCTTCTTATACTAGGGAGACTATATGATATTTACACATGTGTGTCTGGTTTGTTTCAGTTATGATTTGGGCGTACAACTGAACTAACAGCATACTTGATAATATATGAAAAGATTGGGCTCCATTCCTAGCATGAAAAGAGGAAATAAAGAAATCAAGACAAGAGAAAAACAAAGAGGAATGGGTAGAGGGGACGAGAAGGACAGGGAAAGAAGACACATAGTATGCTTTATAAATGAGACAAAAACATAAGGCTATATTTGCAATATATTATATAAATAGTGTGTACAAACCTAATGTATGCATAATCACATATATGTATAATAAAATCAGGAGTAAGTATCATAATTTCCTTTTGTTTTAGAATAAGGAAATTATGTGTCTAATTTTTATTACATGGCATATAAAATAAACACATGATGAGTGCAAACTATTATACATAATCTTATAAA
This sequence comes from Ctenomys sociabilis, assembly GCA_004027165.1. Lineage (NCBI taxonomy): Eukaryota > Metazoa > Chordata > Mammalia > Rodentia > Ctenomyidae > Ctenomys > Ctenomys sociabilis. The sequence continues at coordinate 40,960 of PVKA01011543.1, read as the reverse complement.
CTTAAAGGAATCATTCACCTCTACAGAAAACATTGTATTTCTCTTTAATTCTTCTGTAGTCCACATGGCAGAAAACATGCTCCCACCAGCTCTGGAATGTGATAGTTTGTCATTTCACCCACCACTTATAACCTAGTTCTCTTGGTGATTGTTGTGTGCCTAGACGTCTCCCAGTAGCCTCATGCGGTCATGGGGCAGGCTTCTAGGTTGTTGACTGATTCATGGTCCAGTGCTGGTGTTATGAGTGTGACTGCTGCACTATCCTAGGTCAGGTAACTTGCTTATAATGTAAAGGAGGGAAAGAGGCTTCCTGCTCCCAATCCTTCTGCTTTACTCTTGCTGCTTTTGCTAGTTTCTTTCTTTCTGTTTTTTTTTTTCTTATCAATTTTATGGAGAAACAAATAACAATGAGACAGTTTACAAACCAATTAATAGGAAAGCTTCAATGATTAATACTTTGCATATTGTTGTCTTCTCAGTGGGTATTCATAGCACAGGATGCAGACATGTTTTCTTGACCAAACATTAGTAGTACAAATATTTCTATTCACCGAAGTAAAAGAAAGTAGCCGTATATCTATCCTAATTATTTTGAATATACAGGTACCAAATGATCCTTTATTTGTATATTTTTTTGTTTAATTTTGTCGGAGAAGGGTATTCCATTGTCATTTAAATATTGGAGGTGTGTGAATTCAGCAAAATAATCCAAAAGTCCATAATAGTAGTGGTTTATCCGTAGGGCTAGCTATGTCAGAAGTTATTGACTCAATTGAGCCATTTACAGTTCAGCATATTAATATGGCTTTACTTTTTATACGTTGTTTTATGCTTTTCTGCTGGATGATTAAGACAAAGCAAAACCTATGTAACGAGAAATGTGATTATCAATGTGTAATACTAGAGTCATGCTTGGAATGCCTGCCATTCTGGTCTTCTACATACATACTGCTTGTCATGTCATACCAGTTACTACTGCCATAATGTCTCTCAAGTAAATGTTTGTTTGTTTTTTCTATAGGGGGTAATAAATGAAAACATGCTACAAGGAAAGAAAGATCATAGGACTGTCCTCCTACAATGCCATGTATGGTTAGATTTCTAAATTTCTGTGTAAAAATATGTAATTGTTTATTCTTATTTTTTAAAATATTTATTTTTTTCTTCACATTCTGTAGGGATTTAAAATTTAACATATCAATACTTGATAGAAAATACCTGTTCCATGTTATGTCTAAGACGCTTTTGCTGATTTCTGCTGCTATAGAATGTTACTCTTTTTCACGTGCCACTCTGCCTTGCAGCCAACTGAATATGAGCTGAAACCTCAACAATTGAGCAAAATGAGCCTTTCCTTCCTTTACTTTGGGTGTAGGGTATTTTGCCTCAGCAAGTAGAGAAAAGTAACACTATCTCTTGTGATCACAAACCCGAAAGTTTCCAGGGAAGAGGTCCCAGCCTGAGCCAGGTGCTTATTCATAGAAGGTACATGTATGCACATTAGTTCACCTGCAGCCACATTGGTGGAGATGATTGGAAACAACAGACTTGTAAGCCATGATGGCAGTTGCCAAACATCTCAAGTCTCCAAAATGCTTCTCTGGTCACTGTTGGGAATCATAATATGCTACTTATTAAGCTCAGCAAGCCCATGAATTCCAGTTACCTTAAACACAAGTAATATCCAAACCAACTTACTTCCCCTTGTGCAGGCTACTCCTTGCCATCTGCTCCCCCTTTACACTACCACCCCCTTTCACCAACCTGTTTTTGCCCAGCTCTCTAGAATCCATTATTTGTTGTAAACCTTTATCTCAAGTCCAAAGCCTCTGTCCACCATTTTCTTTGAGCACAGTTGACATAATTTAAACTTGGCTCCCCCACTCTGTACACTAATGTCCCCTGCAGTTCTCATGAAGAAACTCAAAAAGTTCTCATAAAGTCCTGCTAGACTATAGAGGATGTGGGAAACTGAGCTGACACTGGCATCCTTATAGCTACCAATTTCCAATTTCAGATAATTCTTCAGCTAATCTCAAACATGTTCTTTACCTCCTGATGTTATGACATCACAGCATAAGTATCTTTTGCTGCTACTTCCAACTTCTGCAGAGTTACTATCCCTCTATTCATAAGTAAAACTGGTATATAACTCCCATCATTGCCTATTTCCTGAGCCTCACAATATAGGTAAAATTCCAGTAGTCCCCACTGGAAATGTCTTTACCAGGAACTTGAAAACCTGAAGTGTTCATCTTTGTCAGTGTATTAGACTATTACATCTCTAAATTTAAACTCTAACACATAATGCTTGGCCACAGTCACAAATTCATTGATTTTTAACTTCCATTTATAGTTAAGGAAATTTCTGATTTCACTGAAGGCTTCATTTTCTCTAATCTGACTCACATTTGTCTCCACTTAGCAAGTTGGTAGCTGGAGATAATTAGCAATTGTACCCACTCTTTACTATACTTATAGGATTCTTCCTTGGATTAATATAGCATTGAATATTTCTCATTTTATACATGGACTCCTAAGCTCTTTTGGAAAAAATCTCATCATAGTAATCAGAACCATTTCAAATGCAGTTTTTCCTGTCCAAATGTAGTGAGTATTCATGAGTTTGGCCCTTCTATGGTCCACATCTTCAACATTTCAGAGTAATCATTTTCAAATATTTGCTATTCTCTAAAAATCTTTCTAAAGTTATTTGTTGAGTCATTGAAGGCTATTATTTTTTCTGTTGCAGAGACTAAGACAAATTGCAGTGAATATTAATGTCAGTTTCAAGATTTTCTGAGGCTCAAAACACAAAACTGTCAGAGCATGATTAATCTTGAATGATCCTTTATATTATGGTAGTATGGTTATGATTAATTACCAATTTCACAATTAAAAATATCACCTTCCATTTGAAATAATATAAGAGAAGATACCACTCAAGGTAGACTTGTAAAAATTGTGCCATCTATAACGAAAGTTGATCATGATAAGTTTCGTATTTGTAAACTTGCCTGTTTTTTAAATTGTTTTGTTATCCCCAAACACCTGAATACCTTTGTGCTCATTCAAGGACTACACAGGAAGACAAAAAAATCAAGTGTCAAATGTATTTTGTTTTGCTCAGTCTATCAGAGAATTATTTTTATATTAATTCTTCCATAGCATTGATTCTTTCCTCAAGTTTTATTAGCTATATCCCAGCTGCTTCCATTAATTATGAGTTACATAGAAGCTGAGGGAGTAGAATCAATTCTGTGTTAGAATTAATATAAATATATTCCTACATGAGACTATAAGTAACCCTTATAGTCTGGCATAGGGCCAGAAAGATAATTCAGCAGACTAAACACTTGCTTAGGCAAGCGCAGGGGCCATGGTTCAATCTTGGGTCCCACATGCTATGCCAGCCTGCCCCTGGGACACACTGAGTCTGGGAGTGGTGGCGCATACCTGTAATTCCAGAGCTGCGGAGACTGAAAACAGGAGGACCACTAGGAGTCTGAGTGGCGTGAGACCCTATATCAAAAAATAAAAAAGGAAAGGAAACTGTACGTCATATCTGTGTTATATTTCCATGATATAGAGTGTGATGGACTGTTTAAGTATATAAAGCATAATTTATATGTATGTGCTAAATTATAAGGTTATATTCCTTAATTATAATTATATATAAGCTACTTTCCATGTTCTTATTATGTAGAGAACATTGTTTAAACACAGATTCATTTTGCTTGGATCATCTAATCCATGAGATAGGATCAAATCATCAGAAATTAGCTGTCTTTCTTTTTTTTTTGTATTTAAAACAAGGTGTACAGGGTGTACAGAGTCTCACTGAGTAGATTGGGCTTGTGGTGATCCCTCTATAGCCTCCTAAGTGCTGGGATTGCAGGAGTCGAACATCACACCAAGTCTCAATAGCCATCTCAACAAGCTCTGGCTGGGGACAGGGCCAGCACAGCAGGCCCAGGGATCAAACTCCTGGCTCCTGCATCTGCCTAAGCACGTGATTTGATCCACTGAACTATTTGGATGGCCTGAGTTTCTATTTTTAAAATTTTTTCTCTTAATGTATATTAGAAACTTTTGTATTCATAATATGATTTTGAAGGCTATTTTTAATAATTTTCTTTGTAAATTTAATTCATTTAAATAGATAATAGCAAACTAAATATGAAATTATCTTGGTCAGAAAAAGGTACATTTTAAATTCTGATTTGGTGCTCCTGTGATTTTGAATCTTTTATTATCTTGTTAGTGACTTATTTGTTTACTCAGCCTAGTATATGATAATATTTTTAAGACCAGAAAAGACAAAATATTTTTAACATCACTTTTGGAAAATATTGAAGGATATTTCTGAAGAAAAGTACTCTAGTGACACATAAAACTTTGATTCTAAACAGAGAGAACAATATATGTTTCAAGATATATGGATATATAATCTATATTCTTTTTTTCATATATTAGAGGATTAGATCAATTTCAAAATAAAAAGTTAAAGGTATCAGACACGCACACTGCCAGGTGAGGTGAACAGAGTGACACTCACTCTGTTGATTCTCAGTTCTCAACCAAAAGCAAGCATTTTGACAGTCTGAATACTACAATATTTTTTTGTGCTTATTAATGATTTGGGTACATTTGTACCCCATGTATATTTCTTTTCTTTTCTTTTTTATTCAGAACCAGGGATTGAACTCAGGCCATTGTGCTTGCCAGACAAGTGCTTTTTCTACTGAGCTATTTCTCTAGCCCCCTTCTATGTATATTCCTGAACAGTTATCTTATCTTCCTAAGCAGAAGAAGAGCATGAGATGACACCTGCACAGAAAATACACATGCTAGGTAAGCTTTGTAAAGACTTGAGTTACATGGTTGTAGTTCATGAGTTCAGTGCTGATGAGTGAGACTATATATTAAATAAGGCAACTTTAAATAGAAACACACATAAAGCAAAATTACCCATTGATAGATTGACATAGATATCGTGATCAAAATAGATTACAGGAACCTAATCTTAAAATTTCCTCTAAGATCAACAGTCAATCCAGTGTTTATAAAATCTTTATAAAATGTTCCTGCCTACATATCCCTACATTGCTATTAAGACCATGATAACTCAAGGGGTGTGATTAATGACAAGCACCAGCATTTTTGGTGGTGACAGAAAATATTGTTCATTTGAAAACAATATGACATGATCTGTACTCAAAATATTAAATGAGTAAAATATGTTGTTCTAAACATTGTGTTCATTGAACCATCAGTTAAACTCTCTGATAGTTTTCATGTCTACTCTCTGAAGATAGCTTGTAGATTGACAGGACTTAGCTGGACCAGTGCAACTTGGCTGTATATTCTGTAAATATGAGTAATTGTATCAGAAAATCATCCAATTCCAAATATGATAGGGAAAACAAGACCTAAATGATATTCCAGGTAGTGTGCTAAAATTTTATTAAATCGTGTTTAATTTTATGAAGGGCTTTTGTTGACAGTATTACTGTTATTTATAGATGAAGCAGCAGAAAAAAAAATGTTGAGACCTAGTTAGTAAATGAAGCAGTATGATTTAATGCATGAATGTAACCTATTAATTCAAAATCCTAGAAGCTGGGCCGGCCAAATTGCTCAGTGGATTAAAGGACCTGTAATCAAGCTCAGGGGCCAGGGTTTGATCCCCAGGCCTGCTGTGCAGACCCTGCCACTGAGGCACACTGAGAAGGTAATAGAGACAGGGATGGTGGCGGGCGTCTGCAATCCCAGCTCTTGGGATGCTATTAACAGGCCATCACTACAAGCCCAACCTACTAGTGAGACCCTCAATACCCTGTAGACCCTCCCTAAAAATACAAAACTAAATAAATAAATAAATAAATAAAATCCTAGAAATATTATTGTATTTGCTTCTCTGACTCTTTTCCTTTATTTTTATGCAAAGTCACCAACATTCTTTTAGAAATCTGATTCAAACACTTTAAAGCAAATTTCTGAAACAAGTGAAGAATAAATATAAATACTTTTGTGTGAGACTTTCACTTGAACTTTGAAAGTCCATTTTTGTTACTTGATTATAATTTGCTTTATATTTTCCATATAAAATTGTAATTGATGCTTGAAACATACATGTACATAAAATATTATTTAATGAACATTAAACTTTATTATGAATTAGTTAATCAAAGTCATGCAGCATCTTCAGTAAGGAAATTGCATTTCTCATTCTGATGTATTACAGCGAGAACCATTTACCTGAACTCATTGAAATTTCAGGAACTTTTTCTCCTAGTTTCTTGGTAAGTAAAAAAGGAAAACATTTCCAGTTACAACTCCTGTCAGTTAACTCAGAGATCTTGTATGTTTCTCTTAAGGACAAAAATGTATGGAAAACATTTGAGTTGAAAGGAGCATGTACATGAAATGCCTAAAGTCTCATTTCCAAAGGTGGACTGCACTGGCTCTAGTGGTACGTTACCACCTATGTTGTGTGTTATGATATAGGAGTAAGTGATTACCTGAAAAGTATTTAAATGACAGAATTAGATTATCTGCCTTTTATTTGCCTTTAGCTTCAGTATTACAATGTATAAAAATTAGGATATAATATTAAATATGTCCACAATGTGACATCACCCTTAAAGCAATCTCACGGAAAAAAAAAATCAAGAGCTGATGTCAAGAAACTATTTTGTACAGGATCCCTAATCTAGAAATGACTGTGTGTGTTTATGTTTTGTGTGTGTGTGTGTGTGTATGTGTGTGTGTGTGCATGCATTGATGTTTGTGTGCATGTGTGTGTGAAAAAGAGAGAGAAGTTCCTCTGAAAATGCCTCTTATTTCAAACTTCTTTGTGTTTGTTAGAATGTACACATTTTAAGAAACAACACATAGATAGACTATGACCATGTATATTTGAATATAATGGAATGAAAGGTGAAGGCTTCATATATATGTAAGCATATATACGGACATTATTTCTTATAGTACAATATTTGGTTAAACTTTACATACATAAGAGTTAGCATTCTATTTCATTTCATTATTTTTAAACACTAAACAAGAAATATTTACATAGAAATGTTGCTTCTGTGTAATGAGAAAAACTAATGTTTCAGTCTAAAATCGTACTTAAAATCTTCCTTATATTATTCAATTTGTGGCATTTAAATAGATTTAAAAGAACAGAAATTAAATGATTCCTCAATTCACCATTTAGATTCAGAAATTGACTAATGCCCTGACATATGATATTCCCATTGTAAAAGGATAGAATTCTTGTCAAGAATACAGCAAATACCCATTTCTAAAAAGTTTTTGACTCCTCTTTTTTGGCCTGCGTTTTTAAAAAGTTAAGGACATACATTATTTAAAGGGAACACTTGTCAGGGCTTAGTCTTACAAAAGGCAGTTCAAGAGCAGCTGTGCTCTTCCTGTGTTGGTTTTTAGACAAGAATACTTTTTTCTCTCATGTATTATTTACAGTGTTCTAGTATTCCATGCAGTACTGCACATATTTTCAAATTTTTGCATCTAGAACTACAGTATTTTTTAAAGCACAACTAGGAGATAATTGTCCAGGGTGTGACCCAGAGCTCCACCCGGAGGATAGTCCTCACCAACATGTGCACTTGGTCAGTGGGGAGGTGAACCCAGACCCAAGCACTATGTTTATATGCACTTTCCTAATAGGATTTATTATTGTGGCTATCAACTAATACCAAATCATTCAGTCTTTTCTCTTTTTTTTGGTGGAACTGGGGACTGAACTCAAGCCCTTGTACTGGCCAGGCAAGCGCTTATTCTACTGAGCCATCTCCCTGGCCCCAATTCTGTCTTACATAGCTAAAATCCTTGTACATGTATGGCTGTCAAATAGCTCCATGCCAGTTTTTAATATTCAGGTTGATAATAATTGCTATCCCAAATCACATAGATAACTTGCATAAACACTATACTCGAGGATTTCTTGCTCTAGTGAGGAAATGAAAGTCATAATTATGGTACTATGGAGCAAGGTTGTAGTACAAGAGTGTGAAAGAGTTACAGTAGAGTTGAGCAAATGTTAAACACCCTTGAGAGAGAAGTGTGGCTTCTTTTACTTTTATATCATTCAAAAATAAAATCCTTTATCACTTCCATATGACTTTTTTCTAAAAATATTATTGCAATAACTATTGATAGATTTCTGGAATCAAGAATTGTAGAATCGAGGTCATCTGTAATATAAATTTAGTGAACGATTCTAGAGTAAAAACTCTTGAAACCTGAATTCTTCAAATTTCAGCCTCAGAACTTTACATATAATTGAGTTAAAACAGATAGAAAACTAAGAAATAAGCCATGTGGAAAATGCTAGTTATAAATTCTTATCATAGACATCATTATTGACAGTTCTGATTATACTCACAAATGGCACACAATATGTCCCAAGTTTTATTGACTATGCTGGGGATTTGTTCTGTCCTTGTTTCCTACCTGAAATATATTTAGTTCCAATTTAGACCCATGCTTTATTTTCAATTAGTATTCTATTTCTTCTTACAATGGTTTTTGCAAATTTTTTTCTTGGTAGTTAGCTGATATCCATTAAAAATATATTTCAGCAAAGACTTTCACTATCTGAATACAGTAGTTGGTAATTACAGTCATGAGGAATCAACTCTAAAATGGAATTAATATACAAAAACAACTATTTCAGTACTCTATTTGGAATTGGCCAAAGGAAAAAGTAAACAATGACACATTCTGTGTGTGTGTGTTTGAGTATGTGTGTGTGTGTGTCTGTGTGTGCAGGGTCTCACAATACAGCTCAGACTTGTAGTGAACCTCCTGTTTTCTGCCTTTCCAGTGCTGGAGTTACAGGCATGCCGCACCACTCCCAGAATCTATCACCAGTTCAGTGCACCTGGAGGGCAGCGCTGGTGCGGCATAGGGTGCTAGGGATAGAATCCTGATCCCTACACTTGCCTAACCAAGTACTTAGTCCACTAAGGTATCTCGCCAGTCCTTGTGACACATTCTTGAGAGACTAATATTTCATATGAGAATGTTGTGTGAATCAATAGCATTCTTGCTTAGGATTTCATCTCTACCTTTACCCAAGCTGAGTAAAATGGAAGTCCTTTCAAAGTAGGCTAGTTTGAAATTAGCTGCTATACTTTCATTGAAAGAGGCTCAATGGTTTCAAGAGGTGAGTTATGCCCACATTAGCAGAACTGATAATGGAAATAATATCTTTAATCCTAGTGAGTGAGAAAGAACTGTAATACTAATTATATAAGATTTTAGTTGTGGTTGTGGTTGGGCCAAATATCTCAACTCGGGAAGCTTAGTCTTGTCATGTACTCTTACTGAACTTGAAGCATCAGCCTTATGAGAAAAGGTAAAGGAGATGGGAATGAATAATATAAGAATGCAATTTCTGCAAAATTAAGTGAAAATCTCTTTGTTATGTTATAGTACTTAATCTGAATTAAGCCCTACCTTACACTGTACCTTCCCAAGTATGAGACTGTTTAGAGCTTGTTAAGAGCTTGGCCATGGGAGCCAAGGAAAGGATGTTAACATGGTGATCTGCTACTTGTTTTTGTTCTGCTTTTAGTTATTTATTTTCTTTTTTTTATGTAAGGTGTCACCATGTATGTAGTCCATGCTGACTTTAACGCACTATGTAATCTTCCTTTTTTTTATGAGCTTTTTTATTTTTTACTTTTTATTTTATTGAACTACAAATGTCAATCAGACAGTTTCAAGACACCTTAACAATACAGATTTGATAAATTAATACATTGCAAACTGTTTTCATAATGTTTTGGTATTGTACAAGGTGCATACATGATATTATATTTACAGATATTATTTTAGCAGATATCTCTTATCAGTGAATTAAGAGTGTAGCTGCTTACTTA
>PVKA01011543.1:0-25496 GCA_004027165.1 Ctenomys sociabilis | reverse complement strand
TTTTTCTATAAGTCTTGGCAGGTCTGGGCCAGAGCTGAGCAACCCAGGTGGGTAGCTAGGCATGGTGGAACCCTGAGAGAGGTATAGACCAGCAAAGAGGAGCCCAATGAGCTGGCTGGGCTCAGACTGCAGAGGGGGTCTACAAGGAGAAGCCTCACAGTATGGAGGCAGCAGGAAGGAACTGGGGTGAACTGGTTTGCATGGAGCACTTCAAGCCTGTGGTGAGGAAGTGCCCAGACAGAACTCAGGGAACCAGTCTACATACAAACTCCCAGTTCATGATTTATTTTGTTATGTAACTACAGTGCTTGCTGCTATAGTAAAGTGCAAAACTACTAGTTACCATATTTTATCAATTTCTAAATTTCACATGTTGTTATAATTATTTTTTATATCACTCTAAATAAGATATCATATCTGCCTTAACCACGTGTTCTCCCTTAGGTAATAATATCAGGAAGCACTGAGGTAGGTAATAACCTCACCAAAGCTCTATACTGAAGGATGGAGAACAGTAGCAAACTGAAACCAATATTTCACTCTTGATCAATACAGAAAGCAAGATGTTGGGACAGATAAATAAGTGGATTTCTGACACATAAAAGTGATCCCTAAAGATAAGACATTTTAGAGAGGCTCTGATTGAAGTGATTTAGCTATTACTATCAAAATTTCAAGAAAAGAAAACATCATAGAAATCAAAATAGAGTTCTTTCTGACATAGAAAATGACAAGACAAAGGCATGAAAATGCAATCTCAGGCCCCAGCCTATCCGGAAGAAATCCAGGAGAAATCAGCATAGAAGAAATTAGAAGTCACATATATAAAATCTCTGAAATGATTGAAACTGAAGTAGTGAATCGACTCTAAGGGGGCATAGGGGAAATCAGATAAGAAATAATCTCTAAGGTTGTAAAAGAAATGATAACTATAATGAAAGAATTACCATCACTGCATAGTCAGGGAGACAACTGGGATCTTCAAAAGTGACGGAAGGAAAAAGCAAAAGGCAATCTCAGACATTTAGCTCATCCAAAACGAGTCTAGGAGACAAGGCAATAGAAGAACTTCTAAGTCACACACCTGATATTTCTGAGATGATAGCAACTGAAATAATGGAACAACTCCAATTGGTTATGAAGGAAATCATATAAGAATCTCTGCACGAAACAGAACCAAACAGATATACAGAACATTAAGAATCCCATTGAAAGCTGGAAAAAGTGCTTAGATGAAACTGAAGATAAATTTCAGATTTTGAAGATAGAATTTCAGATTTGGTAGTCAGTCAACATGAAATGCAATATCTCTTCAAAATAACGATGAACCAGGAGATAGCAATACAACAGCTGCAAGATGATGCAAAGAAAACTATTATAAGACTAACTAGATATCAACAAAACACCTTAATATAATATAAATGATATAAAAAGATTTCAGAAGGAGTAGTATAAAATTTTCCAAGCATGGGAAAAGAATCTGACATGAATTTAAGTGAGGCATATAGAAATCGAGCTAGTAATAATCAAAATAAATCTCCACCCAGACACATAATAATCAAGATCTCAGAAAGTGAGCCAAAGAACAGAATATTAATAGCTGTTGGAAAAAGAAACAGTTCACTTATAATGTAAAGCCCAGGCAGATTTCTTAACACAATCCATCAAATCAAGAAAAGCATGGAATGAGATATTACAGATCCTGAAAAAAACAACTTCTAACTCAGATTGATGCACCCTGCAAAACTACCTATCAAATTTAATGGACAGATAAAATACTCCCATGACAAAGAACAACTGAACAAATTCATGACCACCAAACCAACCCTCCAAAGAGTACTGACAGACCTTTTAGAAAGAGATAAAAATAACCACAACTGCAAGAACAACTAAATAGAATGAATGAGTGGAACAAGCAATTAAGCATAGAGGAAAAGTAGGGGTCCTTCAGTGGTAAAATAACATGACCAAGATAAGCCAATACATATCAGTTATAACTATCAATGTAAATGACTTCAATTCACCAATGAAAAGAAGCAGATTGGTAGAGTGGTTAAAAAAAAATCCAAAACCACACTGCATACAAGAAATACATTTAACTGAAAAAGAAAGTAATTGACAGTCAAAGGATGCAAAACAATACTCCATGTGACAGGAAAGCATCAAAAAGCTGGGGTAGTTACTCTGGTTGCTGATAATGTCAATTTCAAAGCAAGCATGATTAAAAGAGATAAAGGGCTGGGGAGATGGCTCAGTGGAATAAGTGAGTCCCAGTCAAGTGCAAGGGCATGAGTTAAATCCCCAGTTCCACCAAAAAGAGAGAGAGATAAAGCAGGTCAATATATACTTGTTAGGGGAAAACTGCAAGAGGAAGAGATAACAATTATAAGTCTATAAGTACCCAACTGTATAATAATACAATTATTTATTTATTTATTTTGTACAGGGTCTTACTATGCAGCTCAGACTCAGTGATCCTTCTGCCTCAGTCTCCGAAGCAATGAGATTACAGGCATTCACCATAACACTCAGTTTTGGTGGCCAGCACTGTGTGCCTGGTGCTCCCGAGCTGGCAATGTTTGTGATACTGGGGATCAAACCTGGGTCTTTGCACTTGCCAGGCAAATGCTTAGACCATTGAGCTATCTTCCCCACCCCTATATAAGATAAACAATAACAAAATGAAAACTCAGATAAGCAATAACATAACCGTCTGGCAGACATTAACACCCCACTGAAACAAAGACTTAGATCAACAATGCAACAATCACAAAGAAATAATAAAACTAAACCAAACTTGTGACAAAATTAATTTTAAAATTAATTTTAGTAGATCTTTACCCATGAAAGAGCATCAGAATACACATTTCTTCTCATTTGCACAAGGACATTCTCCAAAATACATAGAGTATGCTTAGATAAATGAAATGGAATCAAGATTATCATGTGAATATTATCTGACCATAGTACAATGAAACTGGAAATTATTGACAAAAGAAGCAGCAGACACTCAATAAATATATGGATACTACAGACTAGAGAATTAATGGGTCACAGATGAAATTAAATAAGAATATAAGCAATATTTACAATCATATGAAAATGCAGAAACCTGTGGAATGAACTGAAAGCTGTTTTAAGAAGGAAATTTATAGTGGCAAATTCTTGCATAGGGAAAATAGGATGAGCCCTATTTATCAGTCTTATTCTGTATCCCAAACTCCTACCAAAGAAGAGCAAGTCAAGCCTGAAGCCAGAGAAGGCAGGAAATTATAAAGATCAGAGCAGAAATACATGCAATAGAAATGAAGAAAACAATACAAAGAATTAACGAGTTAAAAAGTTGATTCTTAAAAGGAATGAATAGAATCTATATTTTTTTTGTGGTACCAGGGATTGAATTTAGGACCCTTACTTGCCAAGCAGGTGCATATTTTACTGAGCTATCTCCCGGCCCACAGTCAAAATTTTAAATAGGAAAAAAAAATCAAATTCATACAATAAGAAATAAAAAGGGCAAAATCACTGCATATATTACAGAAATTCAGAAGATCAATTCTTATTTCCAAGATCTTTATTCTCACATGATGGAAAACAGAGGAGCAATTAAAAGATGCCTAGAGACATATGAAATACTAAGCTGAATCAAGAAGATAGAAAAATTCTGAACAACCCAACATTAGTCAATGAAATTCAAAATGTAATAAAATACCTACCAACAAACAAAATGCCAGGTGTTGAAGGATTCAAAGGCTATTTCTACAAGAAATATAATGATCTAATGCCAAATCTTCACAAACATCTCAATGAAATTAAAATAGAAGAAAATCTCCCAAACTTATTGCTGGAAGCAAGTGTTACTTTGTACTCAAAGTGAAGAAGAACCCAACCAATAAGGAAAACAATATGTCAATGTCCCTAATGGACAAAGATGCAAAGATCTTCAGTAAAATACTAGCAAAAGAATGTAGTAAATCATCAAGATTACACATGATGACCCAGTGGGATTAATCCCAGGTATGCAGAGATGGTTCAATGTATGCAAATCCATAAATGTAATACAGCACATCAACAGAGCTAAAGAGAAAAAGCACAAGATCATTTCAAAAGGTGCAAAAAATCTTTGACAAAGTCCATTACTCCACTGTGACAAAGTCCATTACTCCACTGTGATAAAAGGCCTACAGAAAATCAGAATAGATGGTCTTTACGTCAACTTGATAAAAGCCCTCTATGACAACCCAACAGCCAACATCATACTAAACAGAAAAAAATTAAAATCATTCACTTTAAAAAAAGGAACAAGAGAAAGATGCCCACTCTCATCACTCTTCTTCAATATAGTTCTGGAAACATTTGCCAAAGCAATTAGACTAGAGAAAGAAATAGATGAAATAATGATTGGAAAGGAAACAGAGAAATTACCATTATATGCCCAAGTCATAATGCTCTACATAGAAGATAGAAAAATCAGCACTAAGAAAATTATTGATTTAATAACCAATTTCAGTAGCACAAAAAATGTCAACACTCAAAAATCAATAGCATTTTTACAAACAATAAATGACTAGGGGCTGGGGAGATGGCTCAGTAGAATAAGCGCTTCCCTGGCAAGTGCAAGGTCCTGAGTTCAATCCCTGGTTCTGCAAAAAAAAACAAAAACAAAAACAAAAGACTGCACCTAGAGAAAAATTACAGAAACCATGCCTTTCACAATAGAACATGAAAAAATGGAATATTGGGCTGGAAAGATAGCTCAGCAGACTAATGTGCCTGCTTAAGGCAAGCTTAGGCAAGTGGAGGGACTATGATTCCATGCTTGGTGCCACATACCATGCCAACCCCACCCCCTGGGTGGGCTGAGCTAGTCAGAGTTCAAGCGTAGTGGTGCACTCCTGTCACTCCAGCACTGGGGAGGCTGAAGGCAAGAGGATGACCACAAGTCTGAGCTGTGTCATGAGACCCTACAACAACCAAATACATTAAAATATATAAATAATTAAATAAGAAATAATTAAGACTCAATCTCACAAAGCAAGTAAAATATTTATACAGCAAAAATTGCAGGACTCAAAAAAGAGGTCAAAGGGAATTTCAGAAAATGAAAGAAAATTATTGCATAAAAACAAACATTATGAAAATGTCCATATCCCCAAAACAGTTGTACAGCTCTATATAATCTTGATAAAAATACCATTTGTGTACATCACAGATCTATAAAAATGATGCCTAAAATTCTCCTGGAACCTGAAGAGAACAAACATAGAATCATAAATCCTAGGCAGTAAATTAAAGGCCAGAACCATCACAATTCCTGACTTAAAATTATACTACAAACTACTGTGATAAAAATCAACATGGTACTGACCAAAGAAAATATACTTGAGGATCAGTGGAACAGATTAGAAAATATAGACTCAACTGCAAATACACTCAGCCACTGCATCTTTGACAAAGACACCAAGCATTTTAACTGGGAAGAAAGATACCTTGTTTAATAAATGGTGCTGGAAATACTGGCTGTCCACAGACAAAGCCTAAAAAATAGTCCCAAGCCTATTACCATGTACAGAACAACAGTAAAAATGATCAAAGATTTAAATATTAAAATGGAAACTCTAAATCTTCTGGAGGAGAAAGTAGGTAGAAATCTTAATCACATAGGGTTAGGTGAAGAGTTCATGAACCAAAACCAAACTCCATGAGAAATATTTAGTTTGAATCTCATCTTTTGCATAGTTTCTGCATGTCAGAAATTTCACCAGCAGAGTAGAAAGATAACGTGCAAATTGGGAGACAATTATAATGACTGTCCTTCAGGAAAGGGACTTCTGCCTAGACTATATATATATATATATATATATATATATATATATATATATATATATATATATATATATATATACAGAATTTAAAAAATAAATGAAGTCTCAAATATTCAAAGACCCAGTCTAACAATGGGCAACTGAGATGCATACACACTTCACAGATAAAGAGATACCATGTTAAATGGATATATGACAAAATGTTCATCATCACTGGTCATTCAAGAGATGAATGTTAAAACAATCTGACATGCCATCTTATGCCAGGAAGAGTGTCTTTCCTCAAGAAGTCAACCAATAAGAAATGCTGGGGAGCGTGTGGGGAGAAAGGAACCTTTCTGCGCTGTTGGTGGGAGTGCGCACTGGTACAACCACTATGGAAGTCAGTGTAGAGATTCCTCAAAAACCTAGGGTCAGAGGTTGCATTCAAACCAACTACTTCCCTCCAGGTATGTTTCAAAAGAACTGCAATGATACCACTGTGATATATGTGCATCCATGGTTACAGCAGCACAGTGTTTCACAGTTAAATCTTTGAAACCATCCAAATGTCCATCACCTGAGGAATGGATAAAAAACATATGTGAAAGTTTTATACAATTGAATATTACTCAACTATTAAAACAGAAAAACTTGGGGCCTTGCTAGGTAAATCGATGTAAGTGGAGGCTAAATTTGTAAGTGAACTATATCAGACCCACATGTGTATTCATCATATTGTACCCCTAGTGTAGGACCTGAAAAAATAAATAAAAACTGAAATGTGTAATAGATATAGTAAAATGAAAAAACCCTGAACTCAAGGAATAAACAATAAAAACGAGGGAAAAGGAAAGACAGGAAGAAAAGTAAGGGGGTAGGAATCATGCAAGTATATATTCAGGATCACTGAGACGATTACAGAACTAATTTCCATCAGTTATTGAAAGTAGCAATTAATGTTTAAAAATTCTCATTTTTCCTAACTCTATATGCTGTTGTCTATAATTTGAGCCACTACATCAAAGACAACACAGTACATTAAAAAAAAAAAAAGCAATGGTTGAATATTTCCTATTTTGTTCTTCTAAAAGTGTAGCATTTCTAATGTCTTTTCAGTTAGTGTATCATCTTTAAAATAACTGTAAAAAAGATAAAAATTAAAGTTTATTGAAAGTAAGCCTTTAAGTTTAATTACTTGGCCAATTTTTCATACCTATACCTGTTAATCTGAACAGCAGGTTTGACAATGGAAATGTGTAATGCAACAACTTTTGTTAAACTTTTATTCTTATTTTGAAATTCTGAAACACATGTATTGTTTTTTACTCTGTTTCTGTCTTTGTTTCTGGTGTTTGTTTTTACTCTTTAAGATAAAATTAAAAATAAGAAAAAATGTTCCACAGCAATGATCATTTGAGAAATGCGATTTAAGATAACACTGCAATACCATCTCACCCAATAATGAATGGCTATGATGGAGAACTCAAATTCTCCAGAGACTGTAGGGATTAGGGGATCCCTTTCCACTGTTGTTGGGAATGTAGACTGGTGAAACACTCTGAAAATCAGTGTGGAATCTGCTCGAAATTTAGGATTGGAAGTGCCATTCAATCCAACTCTTTCCCTTTTAGATATTTTTCCAAAAGAATTGAAAGTCCTGCACATGGAGATATATGTGGCCTCATGTTTATATAGCATAATTTGTAATAGAAGAATCATGGAAACAGCACAAATGCCAACCTCCTCAATAGTGGGTCAAAAAGATGTGTTGTTTTCATACTATGGAATATTATGCCATTATAAAGAAAAAGAAACTTGAGGCTTTTATACATAAATGGATGCAACTAGAGGCTATATAGAGAAGTGAAATAAATCAGACCCACATCTGTAAGTATTGTGTTGTCTCCCTAGGGTGAGAACCTGAAACAATAAATAAAATGTGAAATGTATAATAGATATAGTGAAATAGAAAGAAACTAAACAGAGCACAAGGAATAAACAATTGAGGTGAGGAAAAGGAGAAAAGAAAGGGAAAAAGTAGGAAGGGGGAGAAAACGATGTCAGTATATACTATACACAGGATACCAGCGACTATTGTACTGCTGACTTCTGTTGGTTTTTCAAAAGTAGCAGTTAATGTCTAAAAATTTTACTTTGACCACCATGTGCACTATATGCTAATACCTGCATTTTGAGCAACTTCATTGAGGATGGCAATGTGTAGTATAAAAACTACAGTTGAATACTTTTCATCTTGTTTTTCTGAAGTGTCTAATCTCTAATGTCTAATCTATGGTATGTTTATATTGTCTTAAAAACATATTTTTTAAAGAATGAAAAGGTCAAAAAAATTGAGATGAATTTAAAGGAAGAGTCAGTGCTTAATTGCTTGATCAGCCTGGCACGGCAGACAGTTATTTTTATCATGTGTCCAAAAGAAGACGTCTTTTCTGTACTATGCCACCTGATAGACCACAGGGACAGTGTTTCTCATGAATATTGGACTTAGATACTTTTTAATTCCTGGGGAAAAATGCTAGACACATTAAATGAAGCAAGGCTTTTTTTGGTTCACAGTTTATAGAGGCCACGGTTGTCTGGCTGTAAGGTAGGCTGGCATAGCAGAGGGACACTGCAAGAAGAAGCAGTCCGTGACAGCAGAAGCAGGAAGCAGCCTTCTTTCTTTCCTTTGATATTCCATCCAGGGTACAACTGTACTGATGGTCACATCACAACCAGAATGAGGCTTCCCATCCACTCACAGAGCAACAGTAAACAAACAAGTGGGCCAATCCCATGATTGCATCCTTAATCCTTGTGCATGCTCTTAGTCCACATTTGCACACAGTAGATCCAGCCACCTCAGAAAAGCCTTCACTATGAATGTCTGAGGTTTTGGGGTGGGCATCTAGACACAAGCCCAATCATTCCTTCATTGTCCCTCAAAGGCAATGGAAATAGGTACCAGTACATTTGCAAAGTATGGTTTATTTAATATGAGCTAAGTATCAAGTGAGCAGAAATGGTGCTTCAATTTGGGTGCTACTTCACAATGCTTCTTTCAGGAACAGGGAAACAGCAAATCATCTTTTGGGATATATAACTTAGAAGAAGTACTAATACTTTTTTAAAAGACACAATTTCATGACATTGATGTTTCAAAGCTTACTTAAGAAACTTCTCCTTTAATTTGGATCTAGTGCCCTCTTATTAAATATATGCCCAGTTCACAATGCTAAATGAAATGACTGGCATCCCAGTTGAAGTCTGAATTGCATTGCACTCATAGTTTTCTTCAGAAAAGAGCAAGCAAAAAAAGGATTTGCTTTTCACTCTGTACTTTTTAGCATGCCATTGTATTGATTTATTTATGCCAATAAATGCAGTGGCAAAAACTGAACAGGTGCCACCACTCTAAGGAGCAGGAAAAACAATGTATGTCTTCTATTTTATGGTACATTTCTTAACATCAAAAATGGAAAGCCCATGGTATTCCACTACATTAAAAACAGAATACAGGGGACTAGGGATGTAGCTCAGTGGTGTGTGCCTACCTGGCAAGTGCAAGATCCTGAGTTTGAGCCCTGGTACCACCAAACAAAATTAAATAAATAAATAGATAAATAAATAAATACAAAATACAAACTAAGAAAAATTGCCAAAAATTGTTTGTGTTCCTTTTAAACAGTCTTTGTGAAACCATGTACCTTGAGCTCTTAAAAACACAGTGGATTTTCATAAGAAAATCAAAGATGTTTTTCAAACAAGAATTCTTTACTAGGGGCTGGGGAGATGGCTGAATGGAATAAGCACTTCGCTGGCAAGTGCAAGGGGCATGAATTCAAGCCCCAGTTCCAAAAATAAAAAATAAAAAAGAAAGAATTCTTTACTTGGGGATGACAAAATGCTAGCTTGTAAAAAGCAACTTAGTAGAGCTATGTTCAAATTACAAGTCATGAAACTCTCCTCAGAGTTTTCAGTTAAGAAGTTATCTGAGCATAACTATGATTTTGAGCAATTTAGAAAAATATTACAAAAAGTGTTTTATTTCAATATTTAGCATTTTATGTTAGAATAATTAGAAAGGAGATAAAAATGTTAATTTAAGCGGAACACCTAATACTAAAGTCTCTGGGTTGAAAAATAATTAACATACATTATTTTCACAATAATACCGAGCAGTTAAGAGCTTGTTATTCTGATAATCAGAACAGAATGGATGTTTAAAGAAAGTAGTTCATATAAAACTAGATGAAATTTGAGACTTGAACTATCTTTTGAATTCATAGATGATATTTTCTCCTCTGTAGTGTGCTAAGAAGGAAGTCTTCATCATCATTATGATATCTTGAATATGGGAATTTTTGTCTCTTGACTCAGTACCTTCATAAAGAACCTTACTTATGAGATTCACAGGTTTCTCTTGCTCTTAGATTACCAAATAATATGAAGAGCAACTTGATTTTCTTTCTCATTTTGAACATTAAATATAAAGAATAAAGGAAAAAGGTCAATTGATAGTCAAAGGACTATCAAGATTGGCAGGACAACCACTTATTACTTTAGTAGAATCTGTCTTAAAATCCCTTCCCCTTTTAATCTGTTGTAAATCCTGATTTACAACACTACTCAGAAACTTTACTCAATATGAATAGATAACTAACATTAAGCAAAACAAATTCATATTTCTAACAATTTGACCCTCAAATTCAGGGTCTCAACTCTGTTTAATCCTATGACCAAGCCACAGTCTATTTCCCTTTTTTAAAAATCTCATTTATAATCTGTGTCTTACATCAAATGAGCCATAGCTGGTACAGTTATCCAGAAATCTATTCTTGGGTGAAATGCTAGATATCTGCAGAATTTATCACTTTTACATGTAACTATATAAGAGAAACTTAGTTTCTCTTCTCAGTGAGATTGGG
The DNA here is from genome assembly GCA_004027165.1 of Ctenomys sociabilis. Classification (NCBI taxonomy): domain Eukaryota; kingdom Metazoa; phylum Chordata; class Mammalia; order Rodentia; family Ctenomyidae; genus Ctenomys; species Ctenomys sociabilis. Next base: position 14,761 of record PVKA01011543.1, on the reverse strand, counting down.
AGGTATCTTAGTTTCTTTTTACTCCTTGCTGGGACAAATACCAGACACTCAAAATGAAGGAAGGAAAGGTTTATTTAGCTCACAGTTCCTGGAGGGTTCAGTTCATATTCCCTGGCTTCACGGCAAATAACAGCAGTTCATGCCTCAGAAAACAATGAAGAGCAGAGGAGGAGCAGCAGCTGTGGCGTGCATCAGGCCTCTTTCTTCCTTCTATGCTGACTGTGAAGACCAACGCTTCGGAGCTCCTCAGAGTGGTGCAGCTGCAAAGGTCAAGCTCCTCTGAAGGGACTTCTCAATGGAAGTGGGGCAGGGCTTCAGGAAACCCGGCAGGGTTGCAGGAAGCCTTTCTCAATTCCTGTGCCCTCTCCACTTCCAGGGCTGGGCCCCCACTCTGAGGACTGCAGGAGCTGATTCAGACAAGTTGACACAATGTATCAACTAATACAAGAGGTAATGCATTAGTTAAGATGACATGGGAAACAGACAAATTTTTATGATAAAATATAATTTGTAGAGTCTGTTCCAGTAGCTTTCATTAGATGTAGCTTAAGTAGAAATTTGCACCATTCATCTGTGGCTTTCTAGTAGCCTACAACGATGTTCTTGGTTTAATCATTCAAATTGCAACAAATTATTTTTATGACAATGAACAACGAACATACAGTTCCCATTAGTAAACTAAATTACAATGACTCTTATAGAGAGAAAAGTGAGATATTCCCCGTTTATGGTGTCATAACATCTAATTAAATATCCTACTCTGCTCATACACCATTCAGTGATAATCAACTGACTATCTTCTGCTTCAAAGATTTATGTTATTTCAAACTTGCTCTAATCCAGACTTGCTCTCTATCAGTTGGCCTGCCTGATGAAGAGATCAGCAAATTGTCTTCCCTATGAGCTCTTCATTAGACAAGTTGGCAATTTCAGCTAGTAAGTTACATTTTATCAAGAAATGCCTTGTGAATTGTTATGGTTTGTGTCTAGTTGTCCCTCCCCCCCCACAAAGCCTCAGGTAGTCATGGGGAGGGGACTTCTAGAGTTTGTGATTAACTCATGATCCAATGGGATTATGTGGAACCAAGGCTAGGATTATGGGTGTTAGTACTTCTGGGATTATAAGTGTGAGTACTTCCCCTAGCCTGGGGCAGAGAGCCTAAATGCAATATAAGAGACAGATACACTTTTGTAGCCATTGCTCTTTGTTGCATTGTTGTTGTTCTGCTGCCATGAACTGCTGCTCTCTGCCATGTGCCACTCTGCCTTGGAGCCAACTGAGTATGGACTGAACCTGCAGTAACTGTGAGCTAAATAAACCTTTCCTTCCTTCATTTTGGGTGTTGGGTATTTGTCCCAGCAATGAGAGAAGAGTAACTAAGACATATATTAAATTCATTTTGCATTCTGTGTTGTACACTACATAGTAGACTTAACTATCTGTCAATAATTCTAGATTGGAAGAAGATCAGTGACCCTCTAAATAAACAATTAAGAATCCATGTTATCATTTATTTCTCTAAACCAACAGCTGCCTTGATATCTTACTCACTGTCCATTTACTGTCAATATCATTTTTCTATTGGTGTAGGTCATCTGCATCAAAGCTATTTTGTTTGCATTGCCTGAAAAGAATATGCTAGTACTGTACAACCTCCAAAAGAGACAAATCTCTGCCCTATTCATTTAAATGTCATAGCAGACTGACAGGAAAGATAGACAAGGTGGCAAAGAGCAAAGGAAATGCTTTCCAGGAAGTAGGGATGACAGCCTGAAGTAAAGAAGGTCATTCACAAACTTCTGTGTCAGACAAATTCAAAAATCATTTTACTGTTGCAAGAATTATTTTTTAAATCAAGTGTTTTCTCATTTCCATATTTTGAAAAAATGTAAAATAATTTACAATTCTTAGTTTTCATATTACACATTTTTATGAACCCTGATTTTCATTTAGGCTAGCATGGCTAAAATTACTTCAAACATGTGTGTGGATAAACACAGCAATTAATCAACTATTGCTGGGAAAATTGCACCTTAAAATATTTACGCACACATTTAACCTTTTAGTGTAAGAGAATTCCGATGTTCATTGAATACACTGGGGAATTGCACTCGCACCACATTGTGTTTACATTATTTTCTTAGGTCTAAATTATTCTGGTCAAAAAAAAAGATAATAAGACAAGAGAGAGAAAGGGCCTTTGTGACTTTTTCTTGTTAGGTTTCTTTAGCCACTGGAAATAACAATTTCTGCATTAATATTCTTCATCACTGATACACAATATCTACACACAGAACTTAATGAAAGATAAGTTTAGTTGACGCAATATTCTAGGAGACTTAAGATGATAGTCGAGCTCTAAGGCAGAAACGTCATTGTGGAATGGTATGGAGGGACAAAATGTTTAATACATGGTAAACAAAAAGCAAACCACAGTGATAGTACCAGAGAGGAACAGGAAAGTGGCCATCTATAGTACGCAAAGTCACTTTTCCATAGCCCAGCCAGACATACCTACACATGCCCTGTGCTAATTAATCTTCTGGGCAGCTCACAATCAGACTGACACACTTAAGCTTAACTAGGAAAATAACTACATCAAAGTTGCTATTATTCTAAAGTATAGCAATGCATACTTACTTTATCATAAATAGTTTGCTCAAGAATCGCCTATTTCAGTTTGTAGATACATTTACTAAGAACAATGAGGAAAAATTGTGTATATTTTATTTAAAATTATTTGCTATGTGGATACCCATTTATTTCTAATACCAATACTTTATAAGAGTCTAAAGGTATAAATACAAAAATCATGTAATGCTTTGAATTCAAAGAGCTCAAAGTCAGGATTTAGACAGATCTTTATACAAATAATTATATGGGATCAAGCACTATATATATATTTTTTTTTTGTCTTTTTTTTTTTTTTTTTTTGAGACAGGGTCTCACTGTGCAGTTCAGGCTGGCCTTAAGCTCACTTTGTAGCTCAGGCTGGTCTCGAACTCACAACAATCCTCCTGCCTCAGCCTCCCTAGTGCTGGGATTACAGGCATGCGCCACCACGCCCGGCTCTCAAGCACTATAATAGCAAGTTCTGTGAGAACACACTGATACATAAAGATTCCAGAGTAAATCATCACACAAGTTTTCACCTAGATGATGTTTCCAAGTGTGGTTTCTTTAAGAGTAACTGAAGACTTCCTAGAATTTTGATGATAGATGGAAGTTATGGCAGAAGCATCCTGTAGAAACATTATTTAGACAACATGAGCACTTGGTAAAAGGATACAAATGTAAATGAAAACACGTAATAGAGGATGTACTTAGATATGGACTTTCATCTCCTTGGACCAAGCAACACACAAGACTTGATTATAACATAACATGCTATTTGTTGCTGTGATTATTGATTTTAGTGTGTCAAAGGAGGAAGTAGATTTTTTAAAAATGGTGTAATCTTCATATCCAGATTAGAACTTTTGGAAATAAAAACTTGTTTATTCTAATTAATAATATTTTATCACCAGGTACAGTGCCTTATGCCCATGATTGCAATCCTTTGGGAGAGTGAGACAGGAGAATACCAGGTGCAAGCCCACATAGGCAAATTAGCAATTTACTGGAAATCTGTCTCCAAAGCCTTTGTATATTTACTTAATAAAGCAAAAGGAATATGCCTGTTGATGCAAACAACATATTTAAACTGTATACAACATTAAAAAAATTAAGTTATTCGTCATATATATGATTATATTCACATGTGTTATATATATATAGAACAATTTCCTCATATGTCTCAATATCTATTATACATTTTACATTCTCACACCAGAGAGATAATGTGGTATTTAAACAGTTGTGCCTGCTTTATTTCACTTGAGTATGTCTTGAAGAATACAATTCCTCTAAAGAAGTAAATATTTTCAAGTAAGGCAACATACTTACTTCTGTCCAGTACAACTGAGACATTTAAAATAAGTCATGAGGTCAGTGAAGGGAATCTATGTTATCTGTATTTATTGGAGTGTATTTCAAACACATTGTTTCAGTGAGTTGTTACTTCATAGGACTTACTGCTTTAAACCAATGAGCACTTACAATTATTCAGCAGTCCACAGGGCAGCTGGATAGTTTGGACATCTAAGTAGAAAGACTTACTTGTGCTTTTGCTGGGCCAGGCTCAGGTGGGCTCCTTTTTGATTGCCACCTTCATGCCTGGCATTCAGCTGCCCACTCAGGTGATTGGGTGGTTTAGCTGTGCATCTCATTGTTAAGAAGTCTGACCTGTATTTGTTCTCATAGTAACTGAGCAAGCCTCCAAAAAAATATGGCAGAATGTGAATAGCCCCTTGAAGTTCTTGACCTGACTGTCACGTTACATCTGCCTTAAGTTATGAGATAGAAGAAGGCATGACTCCAGCACAGAAACGGGAGACAGGAATATAGCATCTACTGCATATTTAGGAGAAAAGCTTTAATGCAAGTTGCAAAATATGTAGTAGAAAAAATGATTGTGAATTTGGGGCCATTTTAACTGAATGATTGGAGTTATCAAATGTGCACCTAGCCAGATTTTTTTTTTTTTTTTGTATTTTAGGGAAGGGTGTTCAGGTCTCACTACTGGATTGGACTTGTAGTGATTCTCCTGTTTATAGCCTCTCAAGTGCTGGGATTACAGGTGTGCACCACCATGCCCAGTCTCATTCACAGTCTCAGCATGTCCCAGGGGCAGGCCTTGCACAACATGACCAGGGGTTGAACCCCTGGCCTCTGACTCTGCTTGCAGATGGTCCATGCCAGAAAATCTTGATGGGACAAAAGTCTAGTAAACAATCCTTCCCTTTAAGAAAAATAAAACAATAACAACAAAAAAAATTCCCCTGGACCTATTAACTATGCATGTGAAACTCTCAGAGCACAAAAAGGTTTGCTTAAAGGCCATGTGTAATTATTTGATGAGAGCCATGTTATAAGGTAATTATGTAATTATGAATTAATTACTCAACTGAAAGATTGATTTGTGTTTATTTTTGAAATTTTGAACAGATCCTGTTTTTAGAGATTTTTTTAACAGAAAAAGAAATTTCACTATGCTTAAAAATGGTGGGACAGTTTATCTTTAATTTTAACTAGTGCAAAATAATAAGCACTGTGTGTGAACAGAGCAAATAAATAATTATAGGTGAGCCAAATTACTTCATCAAATGTTAGGTGTATGAATCTTAAACAACGAGATGTGCTGTAACAGGGCATAGAAGCATTCTAAAAAGATACATGACTAAACTTAAGAAAGAAGACATACAATACCAAAAATGATTAAGCCATGTAGGGGCTGCAATTCATAGTTGTTCAAAGTGAGGAAGATTATTATATATGTCTACTGTAGTTTACACAGAATGCCTCTGACAGTAAAAGGGAATTATAATGATGGGCAAGTGAAAAGGGATGTGGAGTCATGAGGAGTCAAGAAAAGTATATAAAACTCTGTGTGTGTGTGTGTGTGCATGCCCAACTGTTTAATCATTGTGTCCCAGGTTTATAGGATATTTAATTTATTATTGTCTCTAGATTGTCTTTCCTATCATTGTCATTTGTATTCTACAGGTCATTCACCCCCTGCTGCCTCATATGAAGATCTAATATTCAACCCAACTGAAAAAAAAAAATTTATTTTTTTAAATTTTTATTTATTTAATTTGGTGGTACTAGGGATTGAACTCAGGAAACATTTCTTTTTTTTTTTTCTTTTTTTTTTTTTTTTTTTTGTGGAACCAGGGATTGGACTCAGACCCTTGTGCTTGCCAGGGAAATGCTTATTTTGGTGAGCACTCCCTGGCCCCAAAAAATTATTTTAAACTAGTGGAATTAAAGACATGAAAAATTTGAAAAAAAAGAAAGATAAACTAAAACTCAAAAGTAAAAAGATAAAGTGGAATATAGAAAGATCACCTAGTAGTATAGCAAGCAGAACATGAAAACATGTTCCGTTTTCCTCTTTGTTTGCTGGCTCCACGTCTGTGCACAAACAGCCTTCTCTATACAAACTCTGATGAGAACAGCGCTAGAGCCTTAGACATCCTGGCAGAGGAAGAAGGAGCCAGAAGCAAATGAACAGCACAGGTGAGCAAATTTCTCACTGTATTAGTCTATAATGCCCCTATTTTCATAGTTACAAATGCAAATAAAAGATGTCTCGGGGCCAGAGAGGTAGCTCAGAGGCATAATCAAGGCCACGAACCCCAACTTCAGTCTCTGGTATTAAAAAAACAAAACAAAACAAAAAGGATGTCTTTAGAAAATCAAGATAAACCAATAAAACAATTCCAATTAGTGAGCACTTAATAAAATGAACAGAAGAATTGAAAGAATAGTGAAAGTCCTTGATTATGGTCTGAGTGAATATGATGACATGGGGCTTTTGTTTAAAATAATCCATAAACCACGGTGAATTAATGTCTAGTGAAGTAGTGTGGTGGTGCTTGCCTGTAATCCCAGCACTGTGCAGGCCGAGGCAAGAGGATTGTAGCGAGTTTGAGATCAATCTGAGCTACAGAGTGAGCTCAAGATCAGCCTGAACCTTGTCTCAAAAGACAAAAATGGGGGGTGTATACTCATTTTCTTTCTTGATTAAATATTTAGTCTCATTGGGCTGAAAATTTCAGCATAGAATGGGTTCAAAATGCTTATTTACATTTTGAAAGCTAAACAATTATTTGCTTTAAAATGGGCTGGGAGATAGCTCAGTAGAATAAACACTTGCCTGGCAAGTGCAGAGTCCTGAGTTCAATCCCAGGTACCACAAAAAAAAAATAAATAAATAACAATAAAAATTAGGGGCCAGGGAGGTGGCTCAGCAGACTAAGCGCTTGCCTGGCAAGTGAAAGGGCCTGAGTTCAATCCCTGGTTCCGCCAAAGGAAAAAAAAAAAAAATCAGGAAAAACATCAAATTGGATCATAACAAATATCCAGAACAGTGCAAGTTACTCAGGATATTTGCGCAACTGGCTTTCTAGAATGGGAGGTGTTCCTTTGCACAGTAACTATGTGCCTCTGAAGACAGTTACACAGAGCGTGTGGAGCAGCTTCAGATGTCCTCCACTTAGAGAGGTACTAGAGATGGCACCTGAGCCTTATGCATTCCTTTGCTTTAAAAAGTGACGATTCGGTATGCTGTCCTCTGGTTCTTCTAATTTACATATTTTCTTTAGATATGTTTTCAATATAAAAACAGAATTGGCATTGCAAAGTCTATGTCTCTTTCCATAGATGTCTCTCTGCTCTACATAATATATAAAGGTTGCTTGGTTCAATTCTTAAAATGTAATCTTATTGTTTAGTTGTACAAGTTTATATGCCATACATGTTAAGGTACAATTCCAGCCAACCCATATTTCACCTATTCCTGGAAACAGTTATTAGTGGTACATATGGAAACATACATACAGCTTGATTTTTATCATATTTTCCTATCCTTTGTTCTATTTTTACATGAGAAAGAAACCAGGGAATTGAACAAAAAAGGAGCCTCTTAAAATCTTTACTGTTCCTACACTACTTTGATAAATGATCACAAAAGGATCTGGTAATGATCAAGTGTGTTTCTACATTAAAAGGAAAATTATCCTGACTTATATAAGCTCCATGTGATAGGAATTTTTGTCTATTTTTCTCACAATTGTTATTACCAGTGGCTAAATTAAGGATCTCTAGACATATTCAGTTAACATTTATGGAAATTATTATGAGTTAACAGAATAGTGCATATACTTTTGAGTATCACATTTGCTGGAATAATAGCAAAGTGGAGTATGTTAGAAGATGGGTCCATAATCAGGAGTGTGAGAAAGGTAGAAATAATTTTAAGAAGATACATATATTTAGCTTAAAAAGTAGAACACTTGGAATGGACAGCATAAACACTCATTTAATATATTCAAAGATCTAATAAATATATGACAAATAAGAATTTTCTTCTGTTGAAGTAAAAGATATAAGACATATCAGTGTTTCCAAAGAAAGAACTAATTTATACATACATGAATTTCTATAGGTAATATGTCATCCAAGCTACATGAATTTTAGCTTGATGGTAAGCCTGTCTTCCATATTTCATATGTAAGAATTTTATTTACTTAGGTTTTAGATTTTTTTTCATTATTAAGGACTGAGCACATTTCCCTGATATAGTTCATTATCAGATGCCTGTTTCTAGAGTGAAAAATTATATTTGTTTCTATCTTAAAAGCCATTAAAGCCGGGCGTGGTGGCGCATGCCTGTAATCCCAGCACTCGGGAGGCTGAGGCAGGTGGATTATTGTGAGTTCGAGACCAGCCTGAGCTACAAAGTGAGCTTAAGGCCAGCCTGAACTGCATAGCGAGACCCTGTCTCAAAAAAAAAGACTAAAAAAAAAAGCCATTAAGAAAATATGGTGAAGAGATTGAGTAGAAGACATTAACAATAGTTAACACCTTTACAAAAACTTTGGAGAAGTTCATTTATATCTCTATGATTTTCTAAGGTGTTCAAGTACTTTTTAAAAACTTTAAACTACTGCTTGACCTAGTCCTTTGGCAGATTGCAAAAGCGCAAGATTAATGCAATTAAGTTCAAATATAAAGGCAAATAAATTCAGATAACAAGATTCATTAGGTAACACTAAAACTATGTTAAATGTCTATTTAAAGGCCTAGTGTGAGGTTGAATAGTGTGACAGTTAAATGTCTAGCCTTGATGTGATTGATTTAAGGAAAGTTAAGAACAAATAGCCTCAGAAGCAAATGGAATGTTGCTCATCAGGAGATTATTTATATTGAACTTTGGTTGGACATAAAACATTGAATTAAAATATTTTAAATATAGATTTAATTCCCAAACTTTGAATAAAGTACTTTAATTTTAAAATCAAGTAGACTATTTTTAATGAACACACACATGTGCCTGTCTGACCACCTGTGTTCACACTTTCCCTAGGTACTCCACATTCTGGCTTTTGTTATACTTCCCTGTACTCCTTAAAGAATTATTTATGTGCATATGCATTCTTCTTTATGTGTTTCCTGCTCAGTCTCCATCCATCTCCATCTGTCTTCTACTCCTCTAGAGCCTGTTGCAAGGTTCTAGCAGGGGAGCCAGCTGCTCTACACTCTTCACTGAGGAATGGTCCTCCACTATTGGAAGTGGTCACCTTTTCCACTGACCGCAGAATCAGGAACGAGGCATGCACATGGGGAGCTGAGGAAGGAAGGCAACCTCTGCCTAGCCTGGTGGTCAGTGAGGTTCCAGATATCACGGCCAGATCTGACTCACATCCCATCTTCTATTCCTGTTGCTTAAATAAAAGGATTTTCCTTATGTCGCTGATAGCTAGACCCACTAAAACCAAAGGCTACACTTCACTATTTGTTATGATTTAGTTCTGAAATGCCCCTCTCCTCAAATTCTCCTATAGAGATCATTGGATTATGAGGGTACTATACTCATGAGAGGATTAATCCACAGATGAATTTGTAGCAGAAAAATAGTTGAAATGATATGGTGAGTGATTTTTCCTGCATCAAACTAAAATATTGGTCATTAGTATTCAAGGAAACATTAAAATGCAATAGATTTTGGAAGTACAGCCAAGAAAGATAAGAAAACAAATATTTTTGAGTATAAGTAATGATTACTCTAGCTTCAAAACTGAAATCTTATGATTTATAATTTTACCATGAAAATGTCAAATTTAATTTCTAGTATTTATCATTAAATACAACATTAGACATAAATGATTTTTATTGTTTTAAGTACTATAGACAGTAAAAAATATTTTAATGTATTCAAAGTTACATAAATCTTACTGTTTTCATATGTACATATTTGGCCCCAACTAAATTGTGAATATAAATATAAGTATTAGCCATGAACTCTTAGAAATTATTTGATTGTAAGATTATGGTTGAAATGACTCAGAATAAGAATTTTATTACCAACAAAATAAAAACTTAAAATAAAACTGTAAAAACATGTCATGGCCAGGTTTAAGAATGCAATTCACCTCACAGCTCAGGAACCTTGTATGCAGTTATTCTTTCTACAGAGCTAAATGCCAGTGTGAGCGAAAAAACAGTATTCAAATCATTAACAAAAAAAGATCATTTTGGATTGGAGTGGCATTGAAAGGATTTGTAGGCAGGAAAGACTAAAGTTCAACCTTGAATGAAAGGGAACTTAAATAGGCACAAAGGAAGAGAAAACTGAGCCCTCAACTAACTGGACATTCTGGCTAAGAGGGGAGTGGGGCAAGAGCGAGGATGGTGCGTGTGTTAGGGGAACCTGCTATAGCAGAGTTTATTCTGAACAATGTCTTTCATTTTCTATTATGCAAGATAAGGAGTGAAAAAAGAAAAGCCTTCATAAGAAACTTGTGCTTCATTTAAAATGGTGATTTGGGGCAAATTATGTCACAGTTTTAGTGGCCTGTGATTAATACAGTGTAAATGAAAATGACCAGCACATTTTAAATACTTATGATGTGTAAGATAATATACTTTACTGATGCATTTTGGTTAATATGTATTGTCATAATCAGAGTGCTAAAAATTAGAACATCCATCCTTATTTTGTAATAAGGTCAGAAACCTTAGAAATTTTAGGTAAATTTGCAGTAATTGAATGTATCTTAAATGAAAGCATTTGAATCTAGTTTGGCACTAAAATTCAAGACGTTCTATTAACTATCCTAACTGAAAGAAAATTGTACATGTCCATTTCTATTAAGCAAACTGTTTTCACCAATCAATTAGTCAAGCAGAGTACACTCATTTTTATTAAGGTAAGTAAATTTTATATATTTCATAGGACTAGACACATAAAGTTTGAAAATTATCAACATTGCTACTAAAACGGAATTTTTGTATAATTATAAAAGAGTATCAGCTATAAATCTGGTAAATATTTCTACTATCTCTATAGATTACTCTCTATTAAAACCTAAGTTATTTGACACCATTGGGTCATGTTACTTTTCTCAGGATTCTGAAGCTATAATGATATGAATAAAAGCAGTTTATGGCTTTCATAATGTATTCATTATCCTTGGAAAATGAACAAAGAACATCAACAAAGCTCTAGGGACAACCAAATTGCTCAGCTGATTAAACTGAGCACTTTGTTTTTGGTATTCTTTTTTTATTTAAGACAGGGTGTTCTGAATGTACAGGGTCTCATTGCATAGATCGGACTCATAGTGATCCTCCTGTGCACAGCCTCCCAATTGCTGGGATTACAGGCTCGCACTACCACACCCAGTCTCAATTGCCTTCTCAGAGCGCCCCCAGGGAGGTGCTAGCATGGCGGGCCAGGGGATCAATTGCCTGGCCCCTGTGTCTGCCTCAGCAGGTGGTTTAATCAGCTGAGCTATTTGGTTGTCCCTAGAGCTTTGTTGATGTTCTTTGTTCATTTTCCAAGATAAAATTCCACAAAATTTGCAGGGCACACCGCCTTAAATATAGTTCCTATTATTAAGCATTTTGGGGGATTAAAATCTAATCTATTTTCCCCGATTCCTTTATATTAAATTAAGTAATGTACCAAACTCTCTTCTACAAGCCTATAAAGAACCTCAGATTTTGATTCTACACAGCAAAATCAATTAACACAGAGATACAAACCAATATCAAGGAGACTTCAGAAATGAACATAGGGTGACATGTAAAATGTGTGTCAAGTCAGCAGTATAGCTCAGCAGACTAGGCACCTGCTTAGGTAAGGGCAGGGCCAAGGGTTTGATCCCTAGCACCATGTGCGTCACCGGTCTCACCCCTAAGCATGCTGACCAGATGCTGAGTGGGGATGGTGACACATGCCTATAATCCCAGCTCTAGGGAGGCAGAAATCAGGAGGATCACTAGGAGTCTGAGTTGGGTGGTGAGACCCTGAAAAAAAAAACCCTTAAATAATAAATAAAATGTGTCATTTCATATTTTATTAATTATTTTCTACATGCAGAGCTTTGGTACATGGCTGCCAGCATTGTCTATGCTCTTTTAAGGATATCATAGTAAATTTCTGTTGGTTCAATAAAATTGTTCAGTGTCTAGCTTTGTAGTCCAGAAGGACCTAATGTCACCAACCAAATAACCAAGAGCTCTTTTGTCTCAGTAACCTCTGAGAGACATAAACTCCCATAATTCCTTATGGAGTACAGAGGGAGTAGAGTCTATGCCTTTTATAGCCATTTCTACCTGAAAGGGACTACAAAACTTACCTAATGGGGAATATATACTTTCCAACTACCTTATGATGATGTGGCTTGCCAGTTAGTCTGAAAAAAGTCTTGTCAGAATGACAAAGAGTTAATGTCTATATAAAGAACAGCTGAGCTGCCTGTTTAGCAGAAGAGAGCTTGGTGAGATTGTCAGAAGCCTATCATAGAGAGAACTGGTTTTTCTTGTCAAATAAGGATCTCAGTTCTTCCAGAGGTGCATAGGAGCAGCTTTCTCCCTCAGATGGCCTTAAGCTATTTCAAGTGGAGTAGATTTCACTGCATAGCCAAAAATCCAACTGCCTATTTCTGTCCCCTTCACTGTAGTGGTTCTGGCAGTATTAGAGATTCATATTGGGGAAATCTGAGAGCATAGCATCGTTTGGAGGAGGCCATAGTGCTGAGACAAGAATTCTTCAGCAATTTAATAACAGTAGATAAGTTATTTAATCTTGTTCTTCACCTTTCTCATCTTTAAAATAAAAGGAATAATAGTACCTTCTACACAATATTGTGAATATTGAATAAGTTAATTATAAAATGATTTTAAATGGACCTGGACTCTAGCCTATAATATGAAATTGATAGCAACTACATACATACTTGGAAATGAATTAAAAATTTAAAACACACACAGACACACAGCACTTATTCTAGCCTACAAGTCTTGGAACACTGAACTACTAGGAAGCAGGTAGTGACAACAGATAGTCATTATAAAAGAAGATGATAACAGAGAAATGAAATAAAGGGTGAACATTGTCCTGCTTTGTTTGAAGGAGCAATAGAGGAAATCATATTTATTAAAGAGAAAGAAAATCCTAGAATCTAGTGTGAACCTAAAATAAGAGAAGGTTACAGAAGATGAGCTCAATGAAAAGGGGAAATAATTGTTTATCAACAGAACCAAGGACATGAGTTCTTTTGTGGTCTATTGTCTTTAACTTGTATTTCTTTTTGGAAGCTGAGTGGTATTCAGTGTTCTAAGAATATTATTAACTGAAAACAGTCTCGTGCATCACAGATTTTTACAAGTTTCCACTACTATTAACTTGATGTTTACCACATGTACCTACAGTGCTGTTTGCTTGCACGGAATTTTGTTTAAATTTTGTTTTTCTCACATAGATTTCTCAGTTAAGTTACTATTTAGCTGGCAAAATAATGTCTAAGTTTCTGAAACTTTAACATTTCTAGAAATAGCAAATAAACACAATTAAGATGGCATTACTTGCAATAGACTTATTCTCATTTTCTCAGTGGTATATTATTACTTTTACCTTATCAAATGCCAAAAGTATCCTAATGAAATGCAAACACAACAGAGCAGTGACTAGGTCCCATTAACATCAGATCACTGTAGTTTCATTCGTGTGAATTTATTTGTTTTATGTTTATTTAATAATAATGATAGTCAATCATTTTTAGGTAAGAATCTCTTGCCTAAACATTAACATAAGTAGAGCCCATGGATTTAAATGGGTGAAATTAAATTAATGGAATAATTAATTAAGTGGATTAATTTATTTGAATAGATTAAGTCATCAGATCATTGAGTTTTATCTATATAAAAATACTAATTTAGGGAATCTACTGTCTAACCAAATTCAAATGCCCTCAGTGTTATATGAAATATTTCCATATTATACTGAGGTGGCTTGAAAATTAACTTCATTAAATACAGTTTACTCTTCCTATATTTGAAATAGCTAACGTATAAAACTATGAGTTATACACATTTTTAAAAAATAACCTTTTTTCTTTTGAGGAAAAAAACAGCACATATGGAGGCATTCACTATTCTTTTCATTTTCTTTTACTTTGAGAAAGATGGTAGAATAAGTTGAAAAACAACTTCAGATTTGTTATCAAAGAGGGACTTCTAAGGTTAGCTTTGGCAATTCTATGATCTTGCAGGAGAGAATAATGAAGGCTGTGTTCTGACTTTGTGATTTTAACCATTACTAATCATCAAAATAAATACCGTGAAAAAATTATTTCAAGATCAAAGCAAAACAAAATAACTTCAAAGATAGATGAAGAGCTCCCTGTCTGGGAAGCAGGGTTCCCGTAATGTACCTTGCATTAGAAGGTTGTAGGATATCAGATAAACAAGACCAGGATGTGAACAAGATCTAAGGACATTCGTAACAACATACCGAGTTTGGAAGAATTTCTCTGAATCGCTCCCATCCCATTTCACGGATGAAATCCAAGACTGCATGGTGAGCTGAACAATCTATGTTTACTCTCTTAACTAGAATATGATAATCTTACCATTTGCCCTTTAACTTTAGAAATTGTATGAGGAAAGAAGAGTGCTCCTAATAATTACAACTTAAAAAAATGTCAACTTGGAATCTTACAAATAAATGGAGCATCCATGATGCTGTTTCAGAAAAAAAAGTCTCAGTTAAAATAAGTGTTGGTTACACTGCTCTAGATGAACATTTCACAAGTATATTGTTTAGAATATGTCTCTAAACTCAGTCCTTTCACCTGGTAAATCCTCATT
>PVKA01011542.1:7335-60702 GCA_004027165.1 Ctenomys sociabilis | reverse complement strand
GCAGTTTTTCATTTCACAGACCTCATTAATCACAAATAACTTATCTTTACGATCCATTTTAGTATCTGCTTTAGAATGAGGCATCAAGGTTCTTAAGTCCTGCATTAAATGTCTTGTTCTGAAGTTTATTCCTCTTGAAGAAAAGATGAGAATCCGTTCCTTGTTTTTCCACTTGCCCTTGGAAACAGGGCCTGGGATATGGGCTTGTTCAGCTTCCTGCATCTCTTCTGCCACAGCGGATGACTTAAGTGGAGGCCCGACATCTTTCTCGTTTCTCTTTGGCTTCTTCGCCCGAACCTGCAAGTCCCCATGCCGCTTCCTCTTGGCTGCTGCCATCTTGCCCCAGCCTCTCCCCAGTTGTTTTATAAAGGTTTTTCTTTTCTATTATAGGTTTATTTATTTAAGTCAGCTATTTGGTTAGCCAAATAAAATTGTTGTGTCTCTCTTTCTTTGGTGCTGGAGACTGTACTAAGGCTCTTACACTGAGTGCTAAGCTTGCTGGGTCTCTTAAGTCTTTTGCCCTAGAGACCTTCCTTCTTCTTTGTACCTATTGCGGTTTATGGCAGAAGGAACAGGACAGATTATTCTGTCCAGTGGCCTACATTCTGGCTGTTGCTGTCCGTTCCTAGGTATGCTTCATTGTGTCCCTCTGTCAGTCCGTGCTTCCGTGAACTCATGGGTGGATCTGTTGCTCTTGGTGCAGTGGTACCCGAGTCTGATACACTGGATATTAAAGGGCTCTTCCAGCACGGTCCTTGAGCTTGCCCAGATTCTTTCCTTTAGCCTCTTATTGCCTGCCTATTGCTGTTTGCCGACCTTTATAAGGCAGCATCACAAGTTATTAGTAAATGTTGGTACTTAGAACAGAACAGAAGGGTACAGTCTTGTACCTGAAGAAGCATGTTTCCTGATTGCCGAAGTTGGCACAGGCTCAGGCAGGGCTCAGGCCTTTGGCTCCCTTGTGGAACTGACATCTTTTTCCAGCAGAATATTTTCATAATATATGTTCCGTTTGGCCCCAATCGAATCCAGTTCCCTCCAGCCACTCTCACTTGGCCCTTTTTTGTAGCCCCTGCTAGTGATTTGTCCAAAACTGATTCTCAGAGGCCGGCAGCCTGAGGACCTGCTGATGTGCTGTGGGGTAGGGGGGTGGGGTCAGTGATCTTTTCTAATCCATCCCAGAAAGGCCAGGGGCCCTGTGTTCCTGGAAGATACTGCCATTGCCTCAGTGCGGGCTGGCATCAGCTGTCTCCAGCATCATTGCAGTGGTCCGCCTGGTCTCGTCCTCTTCAGCCCTGGCTTTGGCTGCAGCCAGAATGATTGTGCTGCAAGAGGTCTGTCACTTCCTTGTTCAAAGCCCTGCGTCACTCAGAGTAAATGTCAAAGGCCTGGCAAGGGCTGCAAGACGTTTCCTGTGGGCTCCGGTCACCTCCTGCCCTCATCTCCTGCTCTGCTCTTCTTTTCTCACACTTGCTCCAGCTGCACAGGCCTCCCTGCTGTTTCTGACAGGCAAGGTTTCTTTCACAGAGCTCTTGCAGTCCTTACTCAGGTATCACCTCCTAAGGTGGCTTTCACTCCAAACCACCTAATTTCCACCTTCTTTCTTTACGTTTTAATTTAATTTATGATTTTTATTTTTTATTTTTTGAAACGGAGTCTCATTATGCAGTTCAGACTGACTTTGAACTCACTGTGTAGCCCAGCTGGCCTTGAACTCAGAGAGATCTTCCTGCCTCAACCACCTGAGTGCTGGGATGACAGCCATGAGCCGCCACACCTGGCCCTTCTTTATTTTTGAGACAGTGTCTTGCTGTGTAGCCCAATCTACCTTGTATTTGCAGTCTTCCTGCCTTTGTGTCCTGAGTGCTGTGATTAGAGCATCCTAGGTGTATGCCACTGTGCCTCACTTACATCCTTTTTCTTGTTTCCTTTTTTCCTATTGTGCTTTCCGCCTTCCAAAAGATTAAAAAAGATTATATGGATTTTTAAAAATTGCTTATTGTCTGTTTCCTCTGATTACAGTATACTGATTGTTCCAGGAGCGCAGATTTGTGCCTGTCTTGTTCCTGCGGAGTCACAGTGACTGCGAAGTAGTAGGTGCTCGGTGCGCTTCTGTGACCACATAAGGCCGAGTGTGAGGCGAGCTTCCTGTGCTGAGTCTCACTCCAGCTGTGGACAGTGCCCTCCTACACTTTCTGCTCCCTCCTTGGTGCTGGGATGGAACCCAGAGCCTCCCACATGCCCGGCGCATACCCCCACCGTGCAGTACTTCCAGGCCTGGGGGCCTGTGTGTTTCTTGGTTTTTGAGCAGTGCCTCGTACCAGAAAGATGTGCAGGGGAGAAAGGGCCTTTGTGGAGCCCTCAGTGTGGCTGTGTGAAGTGGGAGGGCCCAGAGGTGAGGCACTGGCTTCTATTTATAACTGAGATTCCAGTATGTGCTTTCCAGCTGCATTTGGCCTTCAGCCTCCTGTGTGCTCGGGGCTGTCACTCAATTATCTAATGGTTTCTTTAGACCTATTATGCATTGTGGGGCTCCTCTGGCTCAGGTTTTTTTTTTTTAAAGAATAACAGGGTGTTCTGTTCTCAGAAGTTTAATTTTGTAATAGCCTTGCCAGTTAAAAACTTAAAAAAAAAAAAAAAAAACTTTCCCGATTTTTAATTATGAAATTTGCAAACATGCAGAAGCATCGAAAGAGCAGTGCAGTGAATACCCACATGCCCTCCTCTGAGAGCCCACTCTTCACATTTTCTCACACCTATTTTATCTTAGCTGCATGGGTGAGTGTGTGACTCTGTGCTTTTTGTTTTTAAACAAAAAAGGATATCAGGATCTTTTATTTCTAAAATCTTCAGCCTGTTCTGTAACAATCACTTGAGAATAAATACAGATAGTGTTATAATCTACTCTTGTGTCTCCCAAGGATAAGGATGTTCTTACATAAAAACCATAGTACTAGGGCTAGGGAGACAGCTCAGTTGAATAAGCACCTGCCTGGTAAGCACAAGATCCTGAGTTCAACCCCCAATAGTACAAAACACAAACAAACAAACAAACAAACAAACAAACGCATAGTACTATTTTTAAATGTGAAATTAACAGTGATTTCAAATAACAGCTAATAGCTAGTTTGTATGCAAATTTCTTCAGTTGTCCCAAGAATATATATTTTTGAAACTAAGTTTTAGTAAAAATTTTTGCATGGCATCTGGTAATTCTATTCCTACAAGTCTAGAAGAGTCTCTCTCTTCCCTTTTTAAAAAATAAAAGCATATCTAATGTCCCTGACTTTTTCAGGCATCTGGGAGTGAGCCTGGAGGTGTTTCACACCCTGGATTGGTCTGCCTGTCTCATGGTGTCACAGAATCTCTTTCTCTGCCCCCAAGTTCACATGACCTGGAAATAGCTGAAGAGGCTTGATTAGATTCAGTTAGAGGCATTTGGTTAGAGGCATTTGGCAAGCTGGAAAGTGACATTGTATGTGTCCTACTACAAGCTGTCACTAAAGCGCTGTGTTCTCAGTGACAGCAACTTTAATTACTTGGTTGTGATCGTGATGACCAGAGGTCTCACTGGCTCTCCTTTTGGTAAATAAAATAGTGGCTCTGTTCTCAGAGATCCAAAGAGAAAAGAAGCTCCCGCTGCCCCACTGGCTCCTGAAAGCAGAATGTGCCCCAAGGCTACCTCTGCCCCTGAGGCATGAGGACTCTTGCCAGCTGACTTAGAGCCTTGGAGGAGAGCTGGAGAGACAGGTTCAGGTTGTGCCCATGGATTCTGCCAGAGGACTGTGGCAACAGGACCATAAGGGGGTGTGCTTGGCAGCTTTGGGGTCCTCCACCTTGCTGTTGGATGCTATCGTCCCCTAGGGGTGGGGGAAGCATGCCATATCTGTATGCAGACAGGGGCCCAGAGATGGGATAGGGGAAGTTGGGGATAGAGGAAGCTGGGAGCTCTTTGCCAGAGCCCAAGTCAGAACCATCTGGACAGCACTACTCTGAGCCTGGAGGCTGGGCATCTTCAGGGCTGTGGTTCACCCGCTGATGGTGGAGTGGCTATCCTGGAAGAGTCTCAGGAGTTTTTTGTTGCAATCTGAAAAAAGTCAAGAGCAACGTAAGATAAACAAAAAATTCTTCAGTCTAGAACCAGTGAAGTCAACAGGAAAATAATAGAAATGGCAGTTTATCAGACACTTAGTAGGAGCTACTGAGGTCTTCCCAGGGGTCCTATGTAGAAGGTACTGTGATTACTTCTGTTTTATAGGGAGGGAGGCAGGCTGGTGCTCAAGTTAAGAAATTTGTTAATTGCCACACAACTCTTAGGTAACAGTTGAGGTTTGAAACTGGGGTGCCTGACATGGCCTGTTTAGCCCCTAGGGTGTGTTGCCAGAGATCTGGATATTGCATCTTGCCTGAGGGTAGGAGTGGGTAGACTCTTCTCTTTCCTGTGCCTTTTCTTTTTTCTCTCTACCCCTACATGTTTTTTTTTTTTTTTTGAGACGGGGTCTTGGCTGGGGATACAGCTGAATGACATAGTTCCTGCATGGCAAGCACAAGGTCCTGAGTTCAATTCCCAGTATACACACACACAGAGAGAGAGAAAGAGAGAGAGTGAGAGAGAGAGAGACAGACAGACAGACAGACAGACGGACAGAGATTTGTATTCCAGGTTGGCCCTAAATTTAACCTTATAAACCAAATTGGCTTCACTTAGTCATTTTCTTGCCTCAGCCTCCTGAGTGCTGAGGTTACAGGCTTGTGCCACCATGCCTGGCTAACCTGACTTTAAAAAGTAAATAAATAGCAGGGCATAGAGATGTAAGTCTGTAATCCCAGCACTTTATTTATTATGTATTTGACACAGGGTCTCACTATACAGTTCAGACTTGTAGTGATCCTCCTGTTTTCAGTCTGCCCAGTGCTGGAATTACAGGCATGGTGGCACATGCCTGTACTTGGTGGCTAGGTCTTAGATGCTTAGTCCACTGAGCTATCTCGTCCTCCCAATCCAGCACTCTGAGAGCTGAGACAGGAAGATAATAAGTTTGAGCCCATATAGGGAAAAAGGAGCCCTACTCTACTGTTGGTGAAAGTGTAGACTGAGGCAATCACTGTGGAAATCAGTGTGGCAGTTCTTCAAAAAACTAGGATTGGAGGGCCCATTTGGTCCAGCCATTTCCTTTTTGGGTGTCTTCCTGGAAGAATTAAAAATATTGTCTCACAGTGCTATATGTACACCCATGTTGATAGAATCATGATTTGTAATAGCTAAATTTGGAAACAATCCAAAGGCCCATCAGCCAAGCAACAGATAAAAAAAGATATTGTATATTTGTACAATGGAGTACTACTCAGCCACAAAAGAAGGGTAAACTGGAGACTTACAGTTAAGTGCAGGCAGCTTGAGACCGTACTCAGAAGTGAAATAAACCAATGCACATATGTAAACTGTGTATTGTTTCTCTTGTGTGAGAAACTGCAAGAGTAAACAAGATCCCAAATGTACAATAGATTTTATAATATGCAAAGAAAGTTCAAAAAGAAAGAGAAACTAGGATGGGATAATGGAGCAAAGAAGGAAGGGAAAAGAAAAAGAAATATATAGTTTATACTATTAACTGGGTGTGCTGGCACGTGCCTGTAATTCTAGCACTCTGGAGGCTGCGGCAGAAAGATCACTGTGAGTTTGAGACCAGCCTGAAATGCATAGTGAGACCCTGTCTCAAAAGGACAAAAAAGTGGAATAAGTGCTTCCCTAGCAAGTGCAAGGGCCTGAGTTCAATTCCCAGTTCTGCCAAAAAAAAAAAGGACAAAAAAAAAATAAAAGATAGTTATGCTATTAATTTCTCTTAGTTCATTGAAATAAAGGCTTGTGTAAAGCGAATTTAATTGTTTGGACAATTAAATTCTAATATCTTGTACTTTGAATAACTAAAGATAATATGCAATATGTTAACCATCATTTCCCTCCTATTATCTTGTTTTGAAATATTTTGTCTTTAAAATAAAAATAATGTAGTGGATCAGAATGAAAGTATCAATATAACACTAAATGCAAACAAACACAAAACAAGTTTGAACCCAGCTTGGGGCATGTAAGCCTGACCGCATCTCATAAATGGTGTGGGGATATAGGTGAGTTCAAAGGCTCTGGGTCATCCCAAGTACCACTGAGAAGCTAATAAATGAATAAATGAGCAAACATTTATCCTCCCCCACTGTCAGTGGCCAGGGCTGGGGAGCGGCTTAGCTGGTCCAAGACTGCTCTCAAGATGGCACTGATGACCGTGACGTGCCGCAGTTCCCTTGGACCTGACCGGACCTGAAGCACTGCCTCTGACTGGTGTGCGTTCAAGGCACGGTGCTGATGGGTAAGGGACTCTCCTTGGCTGGAGAAGAAGCTAGCTTCCACAGTACAAGTGCTACTGTATAGAAACATTTAGGAACTGAAAAAAGGCACACGAAGGAGCTGGAGGGATGCTGCAGTGGGAAGAGAGATTAAGGAAGGGGAGATCCTGGAATCGACACGTGTGTATTTGTGACATTCTTGGAGAGCTGTTTCTTTTCTTTTCTTTTTTTTTTTTTTTTTCTTTTTTCTTTCTCTTTTTTTATGACAAAGCCTCATTCTATAGTTTAAATTGGCCTTGAACTCTCAGTGATCCTCCTACCTCAACTTTCCAAGTGCTGCGATTACAGGTATACACACCACATCCAGTTCTCTGTGTCTTAGATTTGAAGCTGGCTTTATGTATTTATTTATTTTTGGCAGAACTAGGGATTGAACTCAGGCCCTTGTGCTTGTCAGGGAAGTGCTTATTCACCTGAGCCATCTTCCTGGCCCCTTTTTATTTTTTGGGGGTGTGAGGGAGGTGAGTCCTAGACAGAGCACCGAATTATCAAAGTGCTGATGCAGACACTTACGTGCCCTGCCTTATCTAGAGAACTCATAGGGTAACTTCTACTAATACAGCATGAACAGGGAAGGAAAAAAGTGGTGGACTGGATGTGGAGCTTGGGAGGGGGTACAGCGTGGCAGGGGCCGGGTGGGGCTGCTGTCCCACCTCAGTCCCATAGACAAGTGTTGCCTGATCTCTTTTTACAAGACTGATGGGGCTGACTTACTGGTAGAGAGCTTTGATGGCTTTAAAATTTCACCCTATATTTCAAATGATACATTTGTGGGATTAAAGTCTTTTTTGTTCTTTTTGGTTTTTTTGGCAGAACCGGAGACTGAATTCAGGCCCTTGCACTTGCCAGGGAAGTACTTATTCTACTGAGCCGTCTCCTCGGACCCTAAAGTCTTTTTTGTTATTATTTGTTTTTGTTGCTTTTTAATACGAATTCTACTGTGTTGCCCAAGTTGGCCATGAACTGGTGATTGCCCTGCCTGAGCTTTCTGAATAACTGGAGTTCTAGGGTGCACACCATGATTAGCAGGATGAAAAATTTTAAGAAAGTATTTTGGAATTGAGATTGTAGCCAGAGGTAGAGCACAAGTTTAGCATGCATAGGCCCAGGGTTTTATCCTGAACCCCAAAACAAAACAAGAAGTACCTTTTTCTTTTTTGAGAAAGGATTTCAGTATGTAGCCCAGGCTGGCCTTGAACTCCCAGTGATCCTCCTGCCTCAGCCTCCTAGGTGCTCAGATTTCAGGCACATGCCACCATGCCTGGGGTAAGAAGTACCTTTAACTCAATAAAGAAGAAAATGAACCTCAATTAAGAAGAGAGTAAGTGTCTGTAGTCCTCTGTTGGCATTTCTCTGAGGATCATGGCTTGTTTCTCTCTTTATTCTTCCTGTAGGTTATGGGGATGTTGTGCAACCCTGCCACCTTCTGTACACCATTAACGCCCGTTTTCTTACAGTCCTGCACCTACCCTTGTGAATAGAATGTTTCAGCAAAAAGAGCAACTTTTTCCTACCAGCCTGACACAGCCATAGCAATCACCACTAGACACATTCCTTCCCACTCTTTCTTTCCATGCCTCGAGATGGCTTCAAAGACGCAGGTGGATGTTGCCAGGGGTGCCAGAGCAGGTGAAATGGGAACGTCTAACCTCCGGCCTCAGAGCTTGGGGTGCATCTGTGATTTAGTCCACCCGTGTTGTGTTTTGTGCCCCACAGTGGAGAACACACAGCTGACCCTAAACCTGCAGACAGAGAACAAAGGCAGTGTTGTGTCAGGCGGAGAGCTGACGATTTTCCTGGACGGGCCCACTGTTGAAGTGGGAAGCGTGCCTAATGGCAGTGCTGTGACAGACGGTGAGTGCTGCCCTGCCCCCCAGGGCCGAGTTGGGACAGGGTGGGCCGGGCCCAGCAGGGGGTAGGAGGTGCTGTGGGCTTGTTGGCCCACAAGGCCTCTTGGTTTGGGGTACTACTTAGCCCACAGCCAGCCTGGAGTCTTCTGAGCCTCCCAGGTCAAAGTTCTGATGTGATTGTTCAAAGGTTGCTTTCTGATCAAAGGCTAAGATAAATGTCACCTCTTTGTGTGTTTGTATTGAAATCAGAAAGACACATCTTTTCATCCCTCATGGGCTTTTGAATAGGAAACATTGTTATTGCTAGCAAATGTGATTCTGGCCCATTTTCCCTCTCCCAAATGCAGTTATATCCCCCAGGGTGGATAAAGGAGTTTTTAGGAGGTGCCATTGGCTGGGCATGGAGCTGCATCTTCTAGAGATGCATCCTGACAAAGCAGGCCAGAATAGGGAAGGTGGAACATGTCCCCTCTCAGTCCTAAAGGCTGGTGGTTTTTTTTTTTTTTTTTTTTGTCTTGTCTGAAATTATCCACTTTTCTTAGGGGCTGGGGAGTTGACTCAGTAGAATAAGTGCTTCCCTGGCAAGCGCAAGGGCCTGAGTTCAATCCCTGGTTTGGCCGGAAAAAAAATAAATTCACTTTTCCATTGAGCAGGAAATTATTTCCTGAAGTCAGGTCAGGACTGAGTTGGGTTTCTCCATATTTTTTCCCATTAAATGTTTTTGTTAGATGTGCCGTAGCTACGACACTTTCCAGCCCTCAGCGAGCTTCCAGAGGATGACATTTGCATTCTAATTCAAGGACAGTAGTGTGGCATCTTAGCAAGTGGGTGGGCCTTGATTGTCCACCGGAATCCCTCTAATGTTTGGATTGGTGCTTGGGGACCTTTTGGTGCAGGGAGAAGAACAAACACCCTTCCCTCATTCACCTCAGACAGACAGAACCAGACAGCTTTTGTGGGCAGCGGCCACATACATGGTTTGCATTCCTCAAAGCCTCCCTGGTGGGGCAGAAGTCAGATGTCAAATGAATAAACACAACTAATGCTTGTGAGAGAAGCAAGGAAGGAGAAGTACAGAGCAGTTCGAGGTTCCTTCCTCAGGGATCTCACCTAAGCTGAGCAGCAGGGAAGGATCCTGTGAGGGAATTCAGACAACTGGGGGTGTGGGGAGCAGAGCGGTTGGGTCTGAGAGCAGAGGTGTCCAGACCCTGGGAGGCCAGAAGGGAGGCAGGTGGGAGGCAGGTCCAACCTGATCAGAGCATGCTGCCTGGGACCCCGCAGTAAAGATGTCAGACTTTGTCCTGAGAAGCAGAAAGCTGTTGGAGAGCTTTTAATGAAAGAGTGCATGGTGCAATGAGGCCTTTTATTTTATTATTTTTAGTTTTGCAATTCAGGGATTGAACTTGGGCCTTTGGCTTGAGCTATATCTATAACCTTTTATATTTTATTTATTTTTTTAAGACCTATGTCACAAAGTTGCTCAGGCTAGACTTCAATCTGTGATCCTCCTGTCTCAACTTCCCAGGTGCTAAAATTGCAGGCATGTGTCCCCTATTTGCCTATGATTCAGGTTGCCCTATGGAATCATGGTCCTGATTTCTACACCTGCTTTACATGTTAGCATTTGATTTCATACTTGTAAAGTCCAAGTCCTTGTGTTCTTGTTAATGCCATGGATGCTCTTGAGAGAAGAGAATTGGTTTTCTAAAATGAAACCCCCTGTGTCATAGTGTGAATCCAATCTCATGTGATTATTCATATTCCTTCTTGAGCCAGTGACTGCAGGTGGTGATGTCTGGGTTTCACCTCCAGTGCCTGGTATCCAGCTCTCAATCAAGAGCTGTTTTTCAACATTTTTGTCCTTTCTTCTGATTGATCCCCTTTCTAGGATCACAGCTGCCTTCGAGAGAGTCCAGCGGGTCAAGTGTAGCTTTGGAGAATCGACACCCGCCCTCCAGCACAAACTGCTTTGGCGGGAGATCCCGGTAAGACCCCTGTTGTTGATGAAGAGCTGAGAACATGCTCAAAGCTACTGAAAACAGGCTAAGAAGAGTCATGAAACTTACATTAGAAACAACTGCAAAGTTCAGAGCTCTTACAACTGAACAGACGACTCTGTTAAGGGGTGCCAGAGGGGAGGGTAGAACTCAGGGTTCCTGCAAGGGTCAGTGGTTTCTTGGTAAAGATTGGTTGGTAGGTAGATTGGTTGGTTGGATAAAAACACCTAGTGACAAGAGAATGTGACTGCTTTTTTGTACGTAAGGGGCCATGGTGGCTATAGTTATCCTTTTAGGATATGCATAACAGTGTTGTTGCTTGGGTGTGAAAGGTTCTGATGGCAGTTCTACATTTGGAGGTGGTTCATGGTTCCTTTTGGAGGGTTGGATAAAACCATCTTCAAAGGAGTCTTAAGATAGTTTACTTTTTAGGCATCTCACAAGTGATGTCACATTAGCTATTGCAATTCCCACTTTATACCTGTATTAATGGCACAACTCATGTATGAGCAAGGCAGAGCAACTAAATTCCCAGACAGGGGGATAGCTTTAAGTGTTAGTCTCAGAGGGATGAGAGGGGATTGCTTCTTTCTTTAAGCTTATTATAGAGAACAAAACTTCCAGACATTTTAAAGAAAGGAATCCTATGCATATAGTTCATAACTCTTAATCATCTAGCAAAAAAGAGTAACTAGAAAAATCCTGTCACACAAATCCTAGGGAGCAAGGTACAATTTTCTGAACAATGCAGCTTGATTTCAGCCAGCAACTACAGGCTCTTGACAGGTCTCTGCAAAGATAGCTCTCAGCTTCTCTTGATTTGCTTGTTTCATGGGTTTACGAAGTTGCAGTGACTGGGAACTATCGGGGCCAGAGAGGGAGGAGGTTTGGATCTTTTGTCCACAATATCATTAGAACTGAAGCCCAGTTCCCTACTTGCTCTCTGTAGAGGTGTTACCTAATGCCTGAAGACCAGTTGTATTTTTCATGACTTCTAGATGGCTCACAAGATGGGGTCAGTTGTCAGTTGTGATAGTATGAGCCTGGCAATGTGACTGGCTCGTGCTCTGTCAGCAAAAGCATAGTCCAGAGCTGAATAAGACAGCAGGGACCAGCTAGGATAAGGAACACTTGAGAATTTTGCTTTCCTCAGAATGAAGCCTTCTGAGCTTTGGTAACTGCTGTCTCAGTCTTTTAGCTAGACTTGGAAAGTCTGTGTCACACTGATGTCACTTCGTGTGAGATTGGAATGGCAAAGTCTAAATTTTGACAGGTTTGGACCTAAATTCTTGACCTGTTTGGTAGGCTCTGAATTTCTCTAGTTGATCAATCTTGAAATTCCTAAGTCCTGAAAACCCTTCTTTGGTGTTTCTGTGTGGGAGATTGTTCCTCTTAAAATAGCAACCAGACCTCAGCAAATAGCATCTACTTTGCCCACCTGCACAGTAGATGCTTGGTGCTGGTTTGCTGTGTGGGCACAGGAGGCTTCCCGCATTCTCTTGGTGAGCCTAGTCCTTAACAAACAGAGTTCTGTTTCACAGGACTCTGCCACCCAGGTGCTTGTCCTGTGCCCACACTGACCCATTCATCTGGACCTAAGAGAGCATCTCCTGCATGTGTGAAGGTCACCTGGCAGATACTGCTGCAGCTGGTTTGCTGGAGGAGAGCCTCACCTTTTGATCAGAAGGTGATCAAAGCCTGGCCTGCCACTTACTTGCTGTGTGATTCTAGAGAAGTCACAAAACTTCTCTGAGCCTCGGTTTTCTGAAGCATAGGAGGAAGGTATTACCTGCTTCCTAGGGTTGTAGAAATGAACTGTCTCATCTGAGGGTCTCCTGCACTTAGAATAATTCAGTGAAGAAGGCAATGGCTTTTCCTCACGTCTGAACTATTGTGTGCAACATCCTTCCCTGGAGCTCCCAAAACCTGAAACTTGAGGTGCAGCAATGTAATTTTCAAGGTCTGTCCTTGGGCAGTGTTGAATTGAATCGCCAAGACTTGGAGGCAGACCTTCCTCACTATGCTGGCCTCCCAGGACAGAGCACAACAGGCGTCCTTCTACCTGTTGCCTCTGAAACTACGCATTTAGCTTTCTTTGTCCGAAAGGTAGGTTCTTCTTGGACCTGAGTACAGTTCACTGTGCTCGAATGAAGGAGCTTGCTGTATCCTTGAGGGTGAGGCCTGTGATGTCAGAGCGGCCCCTCTGGCCCCTTTTGTTGCTCTGTGGAGCTGTAGAGCTGCACTGGGAAGGGTTGCGCTGAGGGGTGCATCTGCCCAAGCTTGCACAGCACCACCGCCATCTGCTTGCTCAAGCAAGGCCTCAACCCTGCAGACTCAGTGGGTTCTTGGCCATGATCCTAAAGAACAATCAGGTGAAACATTTGTAGTTGTTTCCCCATCTGCTGTGCCTCGGGAAGCCAGCATGGGATTGTTGCACAACTCATACCATGTGCATTTGTTTGCAGGCAGCTGGCATTAGCGTGCGGTCAGAGGGTCTGGCTGACTTTAGAGCTACCACCATATCTGCTTCTCTGGTGGAATACTGGCCTACAGTAGGAAACACAGCAGGTGTTATCTCAGAAGCATAGTGTTTAGCAAGAGAAGCAGGTCATGGCAAAATAATGTAGTATGATGCCATTATATAAAATTTAAAAATGTATTTGAGTGTGATGTCGCATACTTATAGCACTCAGATGGCTGAGGCAGTAGGATCACCGTGAGTCCAGGGACAGCTGAACCTAACAGTGAGTTTAACTCCAGCCTGAACTACATAGCAAGACCCTGTGTCAAAGAGAATTAATTAAAGTACAGAATTAAATGTTATATTTTTAAGTATATATCCTCGTACGTGGTAGAACTGTGAATATATATGGGAGAGCTGGGTGCAGTGGCTACTCCTTCCCTGGCTGTTGTGTGAAGGGACTTGCAGGCCTAAATACTTGGGAGTCTGAGACAGGAAGATTGCTTGAGCTCAGAAATTAAGGACAGCCAGGACAACATTGTAATTCCCTGTCCCAAATAAAACAAAGTGAATTCTAAAAGCAGATGGGAATAATGAGATCAGGGGAATATTTCTCTTTGGGAGGAAAGAGACTGATATAATGGAGAGAGGGCACAACATTTCTAAGGTTACATTATTGCTTAGCCTGATTGATGGGTCCTGCGTGTTGAGTTCATTTTCTTTTTTAACTGAGTGTGTATAGTTGTGTTTACATGATACATATTTTACAATAATGCATAAAAAAACCTGTTCTCTACAAACTTAAGGAAACCAAACAGCACTGGTTTGGGGTTGGAAAAGTTACTATGTGCTCTTAAGGAAGACAGACTTAATTAGTTAATTAATTAATTAATTTTCATGTTTTGAAGCCGAGACTCACTATGTAGCCCAGGCTGGCCTTGAACTCAGAGTGATCCCCTTGCCTCAGTTTCACAAGTGTTAGAATTACAATATGCACCACCACACCCAGCAACATTTCAAGTTTTTTTTTTCTGTGTGTGGTAGTACCCTGGATTGAACCCAGGGTCTTCACGCTGAACTAATCTACAGCTCTTTTATCTTTGATTTTATATTTTGAGCCAAGTTCCCCTAGGTTGCTAAATTGCCCAGGCTGGGCTCAAATTTGGTCAGCCTGAACTACATAACAAGACTCTATCTCAAAAAAAATTTTAATTGAAATGCAGCCTGCAGGATGCTGGGGCCCCTGATTTATGCTGCAATTCTCTATCTGTGATGCTCTTGTCGGTGGTTTGCTGGAAGTCGATGCTCTGTGAGGCCTCTGAGGCTGTACTACTGTCACTTGGACCTCCCAGGCCTGAGTGCTTAGTGTGGAATGAGCAGAGTGGGTGCAAAGTGAAAGCTGGTCCCCTCCACCTACCGCACAAGGCCAGCACCAGGGGCTTGGTCTGCTCCTCACGTCTGATTGCATCCTGGGGCTGTCTGCACTGTGAAGACCTAAGAAGTGTGTGTTGGCATCGGGAGCGTTGTCTCCACCGTCCAGGGAAGTTCAGTCTTCTGGAGGTGACAAAGGTTTATGAAACAGGCAAAGGAAGCTATAAGCGAGAGTTCAGTGTGTAGGAAGAGACTAGGGGCACAACGGTGGGAGTATGCAGAGTGACTGCTGCCCTTTGTCTGGTGTCTGGAGGGCCACCTGGTCCAGGGAACCCAGGGGCTCTGTGAGCAATGTGGAGGAGGAGGAGGAGCCCTGAGGAAGGTGTGGGGCCTGGCTGCGATCTTGCAGTCACCCTGAGGTCTGCAGATATTTGTGCCAGGCCAGGCTGAAGAGTGGAAAGCCAGGACATGTGTGTCCCCTGTGCTTGCCGATTCTTGCCCACTTGTGCTTTCCCTTTCTCCCTCCCTGGCTGTTGTGTGAAGGGACAAGCTGTGCACTGAGCCCCTTGGGGCTACAGTCCCTGTGATGCTTCTGCAGTGGACAGGAATTAGAACTGAAACAAGGAAGAATGTGCTGCGTCTGCTTTAGTTTCATAAAGGCTTTCATTAGTAGATCTGAAAAGTATATAAGAGACTTTGGTTAAGAAGCTGGCTATCAGTGCTTAGACAATTTAATTTTCTTTCTTGTGTGTTTATGGACGTGAGTTATTTTGTAGTAAGGGTGTGCACTTTAGTGTGAACGTGGGCCTGCAGGAGAGCTGGAGGCCTTGAATTTACCTGTGGTCTCCTCGAGCTGTCCTCTGGGCCAGTGTAGAGTCTGAATTTGCTTGCTAACTTGCTCCTCCCCCTGGCTTTTTTTCACATGTGAAAGTTTTAGAGCTTCTTGCGATACTCTCCCTCTCCCTCTTCTTTTTGGTCATGTTTGATGAAAATGTATCAGATTTATTGGCTCCCCTGCCTCTCAGCCTTGGCGACCTCTGAAGATTTTAAAGATTGATATTCTTGGAGCCCTGTGAAGCCCCAAGGTCTCTGGTGAGCTCTAAATAGCTCATCGGCTCTGTCTGCAGACAGCCTATCCCAGAAAGGAAAGAAAAATAAACCCAGCTGGGTGTGAGCCTGCTGGGAACACTTCAGGAAGTCCTGGAGGGCCAGGGAGAATTGGGAGTCAAAGTGACAGGAAAAGAGAACAGTCACAAACTGAGCCTTTGGGCGCTGAGCCATTCTCTCAGTCAAGACTGGAGCAGAGGCCCCTGGGATTGGTGATGTCGCCTTGTCAGCATGACACTGAATTTAGCACCCTACCATTTCCATTCAGGTCTCCCACCTCCCAGCCTTTTCTTAAAATCTGGCTCTGGCCATATTATGATTGCTGGGGAAAAGAAAGTAATATGTGTAATTCATTTATTCATTCAGTGATAACTGACCAAGCCCCTCCCACAGGGAGCTTGAGGGCTGGCAACCAACAGACAGCCAGTGTGTGGAGCAGATGGAAGCAGTGGAGGGGCCCACTGGGAAAGTAGTTGTGGAAGTTTATTTATGCACTGATTTATTAATTATGCATTAGTTAGAGTGACACATTCCCTCAGATTTATTGCATAGGTGTTTCTGTAGCATTTCTTCTCTTCTGTATGCACCTTGGGAAAAAGCTGCTTAGGAACCACAGGAAGGAAGGCAGGTGCCCGCAGTTGAAGGCAGTGGTCATCGCACACACACTGAAGGCCCAGCTCAGTGTGACGTGATGATCACAGAAAGATAAAATGTCATGGTCCCTGACATCCAGGACTGCCTCTTCCAGGAGATGGATAGCTTGGTGCCCATCACAGTCTGTGGTGATGGGTGCCACAGTGCTAGTATGTACATCACAAAGGATTTTAGTTTGCTCTTCCTTTTCTTCCCCTTTCTTACTCTTTTTTTTTGTAGATACAGGGCATTGAACCTAGGACTTTTACACTGAGCCTCACCTCCCAACCCCCTTAAATTGTTTTAATTCTGTTGTGCAGAATTGACTTGAGCTTGCAGTCTTCTTGCCTCACTCTTTTTGATAAGTATGCCTGGCTGTTTTTGGTTTTAGTTTCTTTCTTTCTTTTTTTTTTGGCGGTACTGGGGAACAAACTCAGGACCTTGCACTTACCAGGCAGGCACTTAAGCTGCTGAGCTATCTTCTCTGCTCTGTTTTCAGTTTCTCTAAGAGCAAATTTTAGGTTTATAGTAACATTGAGTATCAGGAACAGAGTTCCGCATACCCTGTGCCCCTAGGCATAGTCTCTCCCATTATCATGTCCCACCAAAGAGGACATTTATTAGAATGATGAGCCAGCAATGGCATATTGTCATTCAAGGTCTAGGGTTCATGCTAGGGTTCGTTATTGGAGATGTGCGGTGTTGTGCAGAATTATTTCGTTGCCTGGGCTTCTTCTACTCCTTCCCCGAAGCCTTGGAATTGACTGTCTTTGTTGCTTTGCCTTTCCTAGAATGTTGTAGATTTGGAATCATGCAACATGTAACTTTTTCAGATGGCCTTTTTTCACTTAGTAGAACGCCTTTATGTTTCTCCCATGTCTCTTCATGGCTTGATTTCCCCTTAATGCTGAATAATATCCCAGTATCTGGATGTGCCAGTTTATCCATACATTTACTGAAGAATGTCTCAAGTCCCTCTATGCTTTGGCAACTATAAGTAAAACCGCTGTGAATGTCTGTGTAGCTTTTTGTGTGGACAGTTTTCAACTTGGGTAAATATAAAAGAATGTGATTGCTGGGTCATAAAAGAAAAAAGTTAGTTTCCTTTTTAATGATGGGGGTCTTGCTATGTTGCCCAGGTTGGCCTTGAACTAGGTTCAAAGGACCCTACTGCCTCAGCTTTCTAGGGAGCAGGCACTCTAGGTCATATCTCCACATTCCACTAAGTATGCTTGGGTTTATAAGGAACTGTCAGAACCTCTTCCCAGGTGGCTATACTGCTTTGCAGTCCTCTCTGAGTGAGAGTGAGTTCTTCTTTTCATATACTTGTTTGCTACCCACATATCTCTTTTGGAAGGGTGACTATTCAGGTCTTTTACCAATTTTGTTTTTTTAATTAACTTGTTAATTTTCTTTACTGTTTAATAAGAGTTGTTTGAATATTTTGGGTAGTACTCCATTATCACATATATATTTTTGCAAATGTCATTCTTTCTCCACCTTTGTAAATAAAATTTTATTTGAACTTGGCCATTCTCCCACATTTTGTTTGTGACTATGTGCATGAGATAATGGCAGAGGTAAGTGGTTTGCTAAAGGTGTGTAAGGTTAGCAAACATTAAGGTTAGGACATTTATTTTCTGGCCTCTATAGAGTCTGCTGATTGCTGCTGTAGGAGATGGTAAGAAGGTTAAAACTATTAAGAAAGGGCCTTTTGTGTTTTACTGAGGACTTTAGATTTATTTTGGGGGGACAGGAGCCACTGAATTTTGAGCAATGGTGTGAGATAATATTTCTGTGGTTAATTCTTCAGCAAAATAGTTTGCTGGACGGCTGTGAAGCTGTATCAGTTAGGGTTCATTGATGGATGATTTTGATGATCAGGGGTTCAAACACAGTTCTTTCAAGTAGAAAAGTATTTAATATGAGGAATTAGGTGTTTACAAAACCTCCTGAATGGGCTGGCCCAGCAGAAGTGAGGGTCTTCCCTGCTTTTTGATTCCAGACTTAGGCCAGCAGCTGAAATCCAGATGTCAGGGAACTGCTGCTGCCACCTTCTGTGTATCAAGCATATGCCCACGCATCAAGGCAGAGTGCTGGAGCCCCTGCTGGGCCCACCTCTGAGGGCTTTACCCTCATGCAACTTAGGCCACATACAGAGGGGAGTCATCTGGTCTCTGGGGGGTGGTAAGAAGGAGGGGAAGACCTTCAGGGTGCCTCACACAGTGGGGACTAGGACTAGGGCCAGGAAACAAGTCAGAGGACTCCTGTTGGACTGGTGAGGATTGATGAGTGGCACTGTGGATGGAGAAGAGAATGGAGAAGGTCTGGTGTGACTTGGTGGGGTAATCACAGGTGCTGTGGGAGGTGGGGTAGATTGGCCCTCCCAGGCTCCATGATGCCATCCATAGGGACATGGCAGGGGAGGACCTTAGGGTCTGTCATTACATTGAGAATTAGGGTTTCAACATGCACACTTTGGGGAATATGAGACTTCAGTCCATAGCAGAGAGCTTTATTTTTATTGGTTCATATTTGCTTATACTCCTCATGGGGAGTTGGTACTTATGTGTAACACACCTTAATTCTTTCAAAGGCTCTGCCAATTTAAGATTATATCCTTCGTGGTAGTTGCCTTTGGCATTTATCAGACTCTGAGGAATAAACCCCAAACCTAAGAGAAAGAGCAAGACATTACATTCCTGGTCGTATACACTGGAGCCAAGAGGATGACCACAGCTCCGAGTGCTGGAGCAAAGCTCTGTTTTAACCAGATCTGTGTCTGGATTTTAGGACTTCTGAGTCCTTCCAGTTTATACTGAGAGGTAAAAGGCTTAGAGAGAAAGAAAAAGAGAGTATGAATCTTGGAGAAATTATGCTCCTGACACAAGAGCCAGGGTGGCTTCGATACATGCAAGTGGAAGATGAGAACAGAACTACTGTGACATTTTGGGCAGATGTGGCTGGCTAGAAGCCGGTTGCTCAGGCCCTGGCATTGGTGGCAGTGGCGTGGTATGATGAAGTTAGGGCCTTTTCCTTTAGGGTTCTGTGGGAACTGGATAGCTTCTTTGGAAAGTGCCAAGGCTGGTGGGGTGGTGATTTGGGGTTTGGTTTAGTACTGCCTTTGTGATGGCCTAAATAGAGTGACTGCTTTCAAACAGTAAAACCATTCTATGTTTAGATTTTTCATTTTTGCAGTGAATAAAAATAGTTACAAAACCAAGACCTAGAATTTATATTGCTTTATGCTTCACTTACATTGGGTTTCATGAAGTTCTTATTATATGTACCCTTAATTTTTTGGAAACACAATGGGGTTATTTATCTCAATCTTCTTTGGGCCATCCATCCACGTTTCTCAGCTACTACTCATCCACTTTACTCTGGCACCTATCCTGTTCATTCTGCCAACACTGGAGCCTCAAAACCCACCCAATCTATTTGCAAGTTGAACACATGACCCAGCACTTTCTAGAAATACTCTGCACCTTTCATTCTTTCCTAGTGTTCCTCTGCCCCCCCCCATTTGATTGATCTTTTTTTTTTTGGCAGAACCAGGAATTGAACTCAGGCCCTTGCATTTGCCAGTGAATCGCTTATTCTGTTGAGCTATCTCTCCGGCCCCCTGATCTTTTTTTCCATTAATCATAACATGCCACTGCCACCAATACCAGGGCCTGATCTTTATTACTTAAAAAGTAATTTTGGGTGATACAAAAAAAATGACATAAATGTATTCTGTAAGAAGAGGTTGCACTATTATATAGAACCTGTGTTTGGTAAGGCGTGGAGAAGGTGACTAAATTTGAAGCAAAGACTTGAAGAAGGTGAAGGACTTAGCCCTGAGGGCCCCTGGGGAAAGAGGAGAGACTGTTTCAGAAGCTGTGAGGTAGACGGGAGCCTTTGGAGTTGGACAGGGCAGCCAGGGCTGTAGTGAGGGGGCTGTGAGGTAATCACAGGGTAGGTGATAGCAATGAAGAGTGGGGCCTGGTTATTTCTATGGAATTCTGCCTTATGTAGCCATACCTTGGTACTCAGCTGCTGTGAAACTCACCAAGTTTGGTCTTGGATGTGGAAATTTTGCCCTCTTACTTGTTTGGTATTTGACACACAAGCTAGAACTTGTCCGTGTCATTCCCTTGTGACTTGCTGTCCTTTCCAGCTGAGACGGTTTGCTTGGTACTCATCATGCCTCCTGGAAACAGTTAACAGTGAGTACCAAGCTACACCGTACTGCAGCATTCCTTGCTGGGGCCCATTGTTTGATCTGGAATATGGCTTATGGGTGAATTGAGCTTTTTTATCCTTATTGTGTGATTCTCTCTCTCTCTCTCTCTCTCTCTCTCTCTCTCTCTCTCTCTCTTTCTCTCTCTCTCTCTGGCATTGTGGGGATTAAGCGAGGACCTCTTAGATGCTAGGAAAGATCTCTACTACTGAGCTACAGCTCCAGCTGCTTTTTTTTTTTTTTAATGCATTTTCTCATAAAATTTATTTTACTCAGTAGAAAGAAACAACCAACAATGTAAGTCACTCCCAAAAGCATTATGTTCAATGCAAGCAGCCAGACCCAGAAAGTCACATTCTGTACAATTACATTTATATGACTTTCTGGAAAAGGCAAAATTATAGAGACAGAAATCCAATCAGCAGTTGCTGTGGGTTGAGAGGAGGGACTGACTGCCAGGGGCACAATAAAATTTGGGGGGCTATGGAAATGTGTCGTGTTCTGATTGTGGCGGTGGGAACACGACTGCAGACATTTGTTAAAACTCATCAAACGATACCCTTTAAGAGTGAGTTTACTGCATGTAAATTATCCTTTAATTTCAAACCTTTCAAAAAGCCTGGTTGGTGTTCCACATTAGCATAGCTCCTTCAACTGGCTTTCCTTTTGATCTGCTTGGTGTATTTTTTCCATATCTGCTTAGCTTCAACTTTTTTGGTCCTTTTATTTTGGGTGCTATTTCTTGTATCTGCATTTAACTATATTTAAAAAAATCTGCTTTATATTATCAGTTCATTTATACTTAATGTGATTCTGGGTATCTCTAGAGTAGTTTGTAAGTTCTTTTGCTTTTTAATTTCTGTCTGTTCTGCCTTCTTTGTTTCTCCTTCAACATTAAACTTGTCTTTTAAAGAAGAGTGATGGGCCTCCCTTAGAGAAGCCCTGACAAGTTGAAGGTGTCTCCTGCTCTCTGGGTACTTGGAGTGGAGTATCGAGTGCTGCATCCAGCTGAGGGAAGAGGGCGCCAGCTCACTGGCTCCCTGTCAGCAGAGTTTGTTTATCTTTTTGCCAACGTATAGCGTGTCTCTACATTCTGTCTGTTTTGCGTGCTTGGCTTTTAAAGGTGCAATCTTTAATGATCATCAAGTGACAAGATATTTTAATAAAATTAATGAAAAGGATGTGATATGATACTGCTTCAAGGGGTGTGTGCTGTTTTGTGGGGGTTTATTTTTAAATTTTTTTCTTACATTTTTTACCTAAAAAAAGAAGTCAGTGACAAACATAAAAGATCTTTTTTCTTTTTTTTTTTTTTTGATGTTGGGAAACAAATCCAGGGTCTTGAATATGCTAAGCATACTACAACTCAGTGATATTTTCAGTGGGGAAAAAAGTTTGACTTTAAATCAAATCATACATTTTTTTCCTTAGCACTTAGAGCCGAGTGATGAATTGCAGGGTGCCATGGAGTTCCCTGGGCCCTGGGCCTCTCCCGTGCAGTCTGTTGGGTTTTGTGGGCAGATGGGACCTGGGGTCCGAGGCGCCGCCGAGCGCATGCCCTGGGCCTTGTGTGTGCCTCATTCATCTTCTTGTCCCTAGCAGGACCTGGAACAGTGTCTTGCTGCACGTAGCAGCAGTTCAGTCAATATTTGTTGAGTTGAAAGAGCCTTGTATTCCTGCTCCTCCTCTGCCAGAGCCTTGGGGTGGGTCTCGCTACTGGTTTACATTCCTTGGCGCCACAGTGCCTGAGGTATGATGGTGTCAGGGGACTTTTTATCAAAACCACCTTGTGCTTTCCCAGGCTTTGCCAGAGTGTGGTGGGTTCCTGCCACCGGCTCCATCACTTGGATTGTTTTTTTTTTTTCTTTTCCCTGATTGATTGATATTTCCATGTTGAATACTTCTCATGGACTCTTCTTTTCAAACCCTTGTAACTTTTGGGGTTCACCTTGGAATCAGGCATGGGTGGACACAAGGGCCTACTGTAAGTGTTGTTGGGGAAGAGAACACATGAAGCCTCTGCCTTTTGACTTGACCAGAAAAGAACAGGAAAGTGTCCTAGATATGTAGTTGCACCAGTCTCTGAGGGCTTATCAAATCATTTGAGTAAAGGACAGGATATTGCTGGGCTCCACAGAACAGAGTCACAACTGCGCGAGGCCTGCCAATCTGAGACAGGGTGTTCGCGACTGCACTGAGACTGCTACCCGAGCAGTTGAGAGCTGGCGTCTCCTTTTATGCTCCTTGTCACAAGCAAGGCAGGATGAGTTAAATCTCCCTTGTTCTGGGCATCCCTGGTTTTCTCTTCTTTCCCTTGCTAGGGAAGAGAAGGGCTCTATTTTGAGGGGAGGCTCTAATCAGATGGGGCTTGTCTGGATTATTGTCTGTTGTTTTTTTTATGCTGGGAGTTGAACTTAGGACCTTTACATTAAGCCATGCCACCAGCATTTCACTTTTTAAATTTATTTTTATTTTTAAAATTTTGAGAGAATGTCTTCCTAAGTCACAAAGTTGCACAGGTTGGGCTCAAATTTGGATCCTCCTGCCTCAGGATCCCACAGTGCAAGGGTTCTAAGCTTGTGCCCCACACCCGGCTGTGATCACCCATCTTAAATGTAGCTGTGCTGTACAATGTGAGATGACTGAGGATTGGTGCTGCCTCACACTCACGGCCTTTAGATGTCAGGGTGTGACATCAACTTAGAAATCCTGCTGCTGTAGAAGGTCTTTCAGTTCTCACATTTTATCACTTGCTTAGTCTTCACCTGTTGGAGTGTGCTTAAAGATTTATGGTTAGAACAAAATAAAACATGCCAAATAAAATTTGGAGATGCTGTGGGTACAGTGAGTAGACTATGAAATCATTTTTATTTTACAGGCCCTGATATTAGAGAATGATTTCACATACCATGTAGGGTCAGCCTTTCTGGAAGATGCTGCTCCCATACCTGGTAGACTATGAGCTTCCATCCTTTGATATAGATTCAATTCGTTTTTGTTTTCCTGATATCTTTCTTTATTCATAGGATTATGCAAATATAGTTCAGGTGGGCTTTGATCTCACTATGTAGCCCCGTTGGTTTTTTTGTTTGTTTTTTTAGGCCAGGTCTTGACTCATTATGTAGCTCAGGCTGGCCTTGCACTTGTGTCCATCTTCCTGCTTCAGCTTCCCAAGTGTTGGGATTATAAGTATGCCCTATCATGTCTGGCTCCAGGCTGGTCTTGAACTTTCAGTAATACTCCTATCTAAGCCTACTGAGTGCTGGGAATGTAGGCATGTGCCACTACACATGGAGGCCTGCATTTTCTTGAGGTGGTAGTTGTGGGGCTATCGTGAGGTCCATCCATTGAACATACTCTTCTCAGAGCTTACCCCACTCCTGTCAGATTCCTGCCTTTGTGCTTTGTAATACCAGAACCTTCAGAAGTGACACCCAGTAGCCTATAATCTCTAGCACAGTGATCTTACTGTCCATGGGAGTTGAATTGAGGGCCTCCTTGGAGTTCCAAAATCCAAGGATGTTCACATTCCTTCTTTTTTTTGGTCTTTTTGAGACAGGGTCTCACAGCAGTTCAGGCTGGCCTTAAGCTCACTTTGTAGCTCAGTCTGGTCTTGAACTCACAACAATCCTAACAATCCTCCTGTCTCAGCCTCCCCAAGTGCTGGGATTACAGGCATGCGCCACCACGCCCGGCACATTCCTTCTATAAAGTGGTATAGTGTTTGGCATACAACGTATGCACATGATCCTATATGCTTTACATTATCTTTAGATTACTTGTAATACCTAAGTGTGGTGCAAATTGTTCTTTCTGGTATTGGAGATCAAACTCAGGACTTTGCACTTGCTAGGCAGGTGCTCATGCCACTGAGCTATCACCCTGACCCTGAATTATTGTTCTATTGCATTTATTTACTTATTTTTGCAACAGGATCTTGATATGTAGTTCAGGCTAGCTTTGAACTCACTTTGTACCCTAAGCAGGCCTCAAACTTTTGATCCTCCTGCCTGAACTCCTCCCCCACCCCTGCCTCCTGGAGTGCTGGGACCACAGGCAGGCACCACCACCACTTCTCGTTTCCCTGGATATTTTCAATTTGCAGTTGGTTTGGTTGGTGGAGGCAGAACTCAGCAGATAGGGACAACTAGCTCAAGTCTTGTGCAATCCCCACCCCCTGGAGGCAGTGAGGGGCCAGATTCATAGAGATAGGTGGTCACAAGGAAGAGGGTAAAGATGCCTTCCAGGTCTCCCAAACTGGTGATCGTCAACCCTTTCACCTTCAGGCCCACACAGATTCCTCTGGTGGGTGAGTGGGTTGATGGCTGAGAGTACTTAGCTGTGAGAGCATCTATTGCTCTTGTAAGTTAGGTTGAGATGGCCTCAGGTCATGGACAGATCACAGCTGCCATCCCTGTTCCTGGGACCGCAAGTCCCTGCTTGCCATCAGGCTGGGAGCCCTTCTTCTCTGAACATTGGCTTTTCTCAAGGGTGGGAGGGCATCTGAGCTACTTTTCTGTTAAGCCCATCATTGAGCCTGGAACTCAATGTGATGAGTCACAATTTATTATACTTTTTCTCTTAGGACAAAATGACCCAGCTGGTTAAAGCTGGCACCATTGAGAAGATTGCTGTGCCTTCCCAGGTTGAACGAAAGTAAATCATTTGTTTTCTGTAATTTAGAATGGAAATGGCTTCAGCTTTATTTTCACCTTCCCTGTCATTTGTGAGGCTGGCAGTCTAGAGATAGGGTGTGGAATGGAGCCATAAATTACCCTTTGGATGACTAGAACTGTCCCCTTCCTGTTTTAGCTGTAATTGCACCCTTCCAGGTTCACCGTTCTGCCCCCATTGGAGTGAGGAGGAAGAATTGGGAAGGGTGTGGCATTAAAGGGCTTGCTTGTTATTGATGATTCTGAATGCTGCTCTCTCTCTCTCTTTCCCTCCATGTTTCTATTTTAAGTGTCACTTTCTTGCTGGTTCTGTCTTGCTGGAAACTGGCCCAGTTCTGCTCATTTTTTCTTCTTCTCATACTGCTATTAAAAGACAATAAGTTAGCAACACTCAAAAGAGGGGCACGGTTGAGGAACCAGAGGGCCCTCAGCTCTAATAATCCCAGGCAAATGCCCATTCCAACTCCCTGGATTAGAATGAGATAAGTTTAGCAGGCAGTGGTCACTTCTGTGTCTGTTTCATTAAAAAGAGAGGAAAACCAGTCACCCATTGGTAAGTGTCAAAGTCTGTCTTTCCTGAGCTTGGCTATGATGGGCCTCAAGCTGAGGACCCTTCTATGTTGTGGATCATTTTACCATGGTACACAAGTGTGCTTGGTACCCAGTATTGAGCCAGC
Source organism: Ctenomys sociabilis (assembly GCA_004027165.1). NCBI lineage: Eukaryota > Metazoa > Chordata > Mammalia > Rodentia > Ctenomyidae > Ctenomys > Ctenomys sociabilis. The sequence continues at coordinate 35,306 of PVKA01011542.1, read as the reverse complement.
TGTGAATTCTTGACACTTTTGTTAAGGGAGGGCTTCCCTTTTGTTTGTGGCCATCTTGGATTTTGCTTAAATTGCAATCTTTTTTTTTTTTTTGTCTTTTTGAGACAGGGTCTCACTATGCAGTTCAGGCTGGCCTTAAGTTCACTTTGTAGCTCAGGCTGGTCTTGAACTCACAACAATCCTGCCTCAGCCTCCTGAGTGCTGGGATTACAGGCATGTACCACCACGCCTGGCTTAAATTGCAATCTTATCTAGGTATTTGTTTTCTTTGTTCTTGACATATCCTCTTGCCTCAAGTTACCTGCCTTTCTAAACTTTGTTCTCACTTTCTTTTTATTTTTTTCTCACTTGCTATCTCTGCTTTTTTGGTGGATTGAACGCAGGGTCTTATAGGTGTTAGACAAGCACTCTTAACACTGAAGCTATGTTTCCAACCTGGCTTTTAATTTTTAAGATTTTGAGAGAGCGTCTCAAAAGTCATCCAGGCTGGCATCAAATCTTTGATCCCCCAGTCTCAGCCCTCAGGTAGCTGGGATTATAGACGTGGACCACCAAATTTGGAACCAACTGCTTTTGCTAAATTATGAAGTTGTTTATTGAGGTATAATTTATAAAGAAAATTCTTTTTTGTAGTAGATAGGCCTATAATTTTTGACAAAAGCATACAAGAAACACTGTCCTAGTCAAGATGCAGACATGATATCACCCAGAAGGGATCCTGTGCTTCTTGGGGCCAGCCCCTCTCTTCTTCCCTCAGCCACCAACAAATACTGATCTATTTTTCTCCCCAAAGCTTTTTTCGTTTGTTTATTTTTTAAGACCGTATATCACGAGGCAGTTCAGTGGACTTTGAGCTTGCTGTGTAGCTGAGGCTGGCCTCCAATTCACAGGATCCTCCAGCCTTAGCCTCCTTAGTGCTGGGATTACAGGCATGTGCCACCATAGCTAGCTAGCTTCCCCAGTTTTGTATCTGTCTGAATGGGGGAAAAAAAAGAGACTGACCTACTCGGGTAAAAGCCCCTTTGAATCTTTTCCTTAGCAAAATGCATGTGCACCTTGAGCTGACTGCCGTGTATCCTGGTGGAGCGTGCCTTGCGTCTGCTGGGCAGCATCCCACGGTACGGCTGTATCTCTGACTGCTCATATCTCAGTCAGAGAACTTGGGCTTGTTTGTGATGTGTGCTAGGTATGAATAATCATTATAACATTTGTTTACAGATAACTATAGAAGGAAATATTTTCATTTCTCATGGGTTTGTATGCTCAGTGCATGTTTGATTTCATAAGGAATGGTCAGACTGTTTTCCAAAGTGACTGAATCATACTGTCTTCTATCATAGAAGTGAAGAAAAGAATTTCAACTACTCTGCCTCTATACCAGGCCTGGCTGCTGTTAGTTTTTCTTGTTTATTTGCTGCCTGCAGACCTTTGGTGAAATGTCTGTTCAAAAAATTACTTTTCATTTGGTCATCTGATTATAATAGTAAATGTTGAGAGAGGTTAACTATGGAACGAAAACAAATGTAATAAATGGGTCTATGACATTAGCCATACTCCACAAACTTCCCATCTGTTGTCTTAATCTAAGGATTCTATTCAATAACTTATACAATAATTTTTTATTTTTTGGCAGAACCGGGGATGGAACTCAGGCCCTTGCGCTTGCCAGGGAAGCACTTATTCTGAGCCATCTCCCCAGCCCCCATAATTTGATTAATAACCTTAGAAGTTAAAAGTCTTGAAAGCAGCAAAAGCAAATGGAGAGCTTCCCTAACTTGTGTACTATGTAAATCACTTTATTAGTTTTAAACATTTGGATGTTTTCCTGTTGCTGAGCATTATATATTCTAGGTGTGTCTTATCAGATACTGTATGTATTTACAATTTATAGAATGCCTTTTTATTTTCTTAATGCTGTCTTTAAAAAGCAGGGATCTTAATTGTTCATAAAGCTACAGAATGCTGCTTTTGGGGGTTATATTTAATTAGATATTTTTGCTTATCTCTAAATTTCTTTGCTATTGCCCTCCCTCCACACCGTCGCAAACCTCTGTAATGGTTGGTACACTGGTCAACTTAGGAACTGAGTAGTTTAGAACTTAACTAAGTGACTCAGCGCAGGGTCAGGGGTCTCACTTTGGAGACATCCCGAGCTTGTGGCAGAGGAGTGCACAGCGATGGCGGGATGGCAGACATACAATACAGGGAGGGAAAGGGCTTGCTTTCTCCATTTCACTCCTCTTGCTTTTGCTGCTTTCTGCTGCCTTGAAGTGCTGCTCCTCACCATGCCTCCCTGCCTTGGAGCTGGCTGATTATGTACTGAAACCTCCACAAACTGTGAGCTTAATAAACCTTGCCTTCCTTAATTTTGAGTGTCGAGAAAAGTAACGGAGACACCATTATTCCCTTTCAGCTGCTCTGGGTTTGATTCCTCCAGGTGCCACATAGCGGGGTTGTCCAGGATTTGTACTTTGGCAATGGGCTTATTTCACTTACTGTAATGTCCTCAGGGCCCACCCTTGGAGCATGTGTTTGAATCTCCTGCTTTGTTTATATACTACATTCTTGGGGTCCACACCTCTGACCACGATGGGTCTGCTTCTACTGTCAACAGGGCTGCTATGAACATGGGTGTGCAGAAGCCTCAGAGACCCTGCCTTCTCTTCTTTTAGGTGCATGCCCAGAGTGGCTTGCTGGATCATCTGGGATTCTATCGGTAGTATCCTGAGGAGCCACCATCCTGTTTTCCATAGTGGCTACTCCACTCTATCCCTACCAGCAGTGTACAAGGGTTCTGATTTCCCCGCTTCCTTGCACGGGGAAATCACTCGTTATTTTCTGTTGCTCTGATAGTAGCTGGTCTAATGGATGTGAGGTGATGTTTCATTGTAGTTCCTTTGACATTTCTATTGTTGTTGAACTTTAGCATCTTTATGTGCTTGCTGGTCATTTGTATATCATCTTTGGAGACTTTTCTATGTAAGTCCTTTGCTTACTTTTAATTAGGCTTTTTCTTTTTGTTGTTGTTGTTCTTGTCATGTCTTAGGAATAAACTGTTCTTTGAAATAAGTTTCTACTAAAGATATATGATGGGCTTAGCAATCTCAAAATCTGAGCCAGTACCAGCTTTTTCTTTGTAATTTTGCAGAAAAAATGTTTGCTGACTTGAGAGCCATCATTTTTTAAAACTCATTTTGGTTTCACTTACATTACCAGTGCATTGCTGGAGCAAGCTTCCTTCCCACCCCCTCAAATTGTGGTTAAAAAAAAAAGTAATGAAATTTACAATCTTAAACAGTTTTAAATGTACAGCTCAGTAGTATTATAGTAGTATTAAGTCTTTCTACATTGTTGTGAAGCAAGGCTTCCTTTTATAAACCAAATAAACAGGATTTTGTTTTATTTAGTTACTGCACATAAACCCTGCATCTGTGACAAGGGCCAAGCAGGTTATTGTGAGGTGACAATGCCAAGCACTTGGCTAGGCTTGCCAAATAGCTCTGACACATCAGGATCATGTGGTTGGATGTCAGTATGCATCTGCAGGGAAGCCTGGCTCATGGTATTCCCATCAAGGTGTGAGCTCCTGCAGGTCAGAGACTCACTGCACTGTTTCCAGCCCAAGAATAGGACCTGGCACCCAGGAAGTAATGGTTAGGTACAATTTAGTGGCTTTTGTGAAGGGTGAGGCCAGGTGTCATGGGGCATCTGGGTGCCATTGGACTGAGGCCAGGACTGTGATGGTAAAGCATAAAGCCAGGGAACAGCCAGGTCCCACTCCAGGGGAACCACTTTGAGGAGTGCGGAGAGAGACTCCTTGGGCCTGGCCTTGACTGGCACTGCTTGGTGGTGTGGTCTCCAAGCAAGACTCTTGGTAAGGGCACCAACATTCTGGGCAGGGCATGCTACAAAGAGAGCTAGATTTCTGTGACTGGGTGACTGGAAAGCACCTGGAGCCTGTGCTGACTGGTCCAGCCACTCAGCCCTGTTCTCATTGCCCAGGGACTGCATCCCCCCTTCCTGCCCTCTCACTGTTAAGGGGGCTCAGGCCAAGGTCGAAGTAACTGGCAGAGCTGAAGCCAGGCTGCTGCGGTGAAGGCCAACTCATTTCCAGCCCATCGCCCGAGTGTGTCCCGGTGCTATTTTGGCCCGTGGTGTGTGGTTTCAGCATGTAGGCCAGTTCCTGATCACAACACAGTCGCATCATAGGGGCCAAGTGAGTCTCCGAGAGCGGAAGTGGCTGAGGAAGTTCTCAACTACTAAGGCCGTCTCTCTCCTTCAAGTGTCTGATATTCAAGGTAACACAAGAGCAAAAAAACCTGGAAGCTGTAGTTTCAGAACCCAGGGAGACTCTGGAAAGGTTTGTGGGTGTGGCATGTGTGTCTGTGGGGGTGCGGTTGGCCAAGGGCAGGGAGGCAGCCATTCATGCAAAGTGGTCCCAGCTGCCGCTGGTTTACAGGCTAATCCGGCCCTGCTCCAGCCTGTCATTCAGGGCAAGCAGCTGTCATTAGTGGTGAAACATTCTGAAAGCATTCTCTCTCAACTCTGACCACATGCCCTTTTGCGGAAGGGAGGGAGGAGCCAGAAGAGCAATGGGACCCAACCCTGTCGCCTTGCCCAGCTGCTCGGCAGAGGGACAAGGAGCCCTGGCCACTGGAAGCAATCACAGAGCTGTCACAGCCTGTGTAGTTGATGGGATTGATGTTGCATTTCAGTACTGCCTGTGCAGGGCCTACTGCTCCTTCTGGTATATGGCCTCTCCTGGGGCTTTGAAGGCCAAATCTGGGGGGGCTTTTTGTCCTTGTCAGGGGATTCCTGGCTGAAATAAACCTTGAATTAACCAGTTGTACCTCTCCCAACTCTGCCTCACACACCTCCCTACTCCCACACACTCGCACACACAGACCATGCATAGACCCATGTTGGCCAGTTGCTAACGACTGCCTTTCCCTTTGGAACTAGTCTGTGCATATTCTGCTTTCAATGAGTTGTGGTAAAGTGCTTAATGCTAGTGTTTCTTCCTATGAAGTGGGGACTTTGAAGTATTTTTCTTTGACTGAGGTACAGTTGACAGCTTTTGATTTATGAAATTAGCTCAAGGAAAAATAGGATGGAAAAAGAGAGTCCAAATTGAATCTTTATTTCCATGGATCAGTTGTACCCTCTCTCCATTTTTAACTGCCACATGATCTCTAGGTATGGTGGACTTTAGGATTTGCTAGTCTCTCTTGCTGATTCTCTGTCTCCCTCTGTCTGTCTCTGTCTCTGTCCTTAAGATAACTCCTTTTTTTCTTTAAAAAAATTGTGATTTCCACCCCCCCCCATGCAAGAAACTGGAAATATCTAGAAGAACACGAAAAAGCAAAACCAAAGCATCCCTATTCCCAGTATCCACAGTCACTGTTGACATTCTCGTTTGTGTCTAGCCTGCTGGAAGTACCTGTCACCTTCTGGGAGAGGGGGGTGCAGCTTGTTTGGCCCCCTGAGCCTCCAGATTTTTGTGCTGCAGGCAAATCTCAGGGAGTGCAGGCTGGACTAGAGACTTGGCAAAGAGGTGCTGTGGTGGCTGTGGTTCCTTCCAGCAGGGAACTTTCTGGGCTTATAGTGGCCCGTGAAGGAATAGCCTGGGGAGAATGGAGTGTTAGTCTATCTAGTCTTCCCACCCCCATCCTCCAGCTAATGATCAGGTAGGTGCCTGGACTTGAACCTATGTCTCATGGCTTATTTTCTATAGGATTTCTGTCTTTTTTTTTTTAATTAAAAAATTTCTGTAAAATGAGAGTAATAACAGTAAGCTACTTTTAAGTGGCCAACCTAAATGAGATAATGTATGTAGACTGCATAAACCTGGAGCATTATGTTGTAGCTCAGTGAATATTATATACTTCTCTGATAAGTATCATTATTTTTATTGTTTATGACAGTCTTTCTGCTTCATGTCACACAGTATAAATTATTCGGGTCTCTGTTTCTCTGCTTGGAGGGAGGTGCTCTTTTCCTCTCCAGATGTATAGAATTACTAGTTACTAAGAAGTAGAATAGTGCCCTTTGGTGAAAGAACTGAACTGTAGAGCAGGGAGACTTAGACATTGCTGCTGAGTGAGCGTTGTCATGCTATAAAAGGAAGTTGAGAACACATATTGCTGTTGCCTTGTGTTCTCTGAAGAGGTTTTTGTTTCCTTTGGGACAGATTCATTTCTGCATTGGTTCTCATTTATGTGGGTGAGCTGGTAAGGCATCTTTCCTAGGTGAAACATGTCACCATGTGTGTTGACCACAGTTGTGTAATCCCCTTGACCTCTGTTTTCAAGGGAACATCTTTCTAGCTGTAGGGAAAGTTGATTTGGAGAAGATTGGGCTCCTTTTGCCTAATGGGAGAAAATATTTCATCTGTAGCCTGTCTGGTGATTCTTGTTTATTTTTAACATTTCAGCCTGGTAAAAAGAATATGATGGTCATTTGGCCAGTTATTTCAGATGTGGGGATAATTCACTCTGGATTTGTTTACCTCCAGTGGAAAAGTTTACACAAAGCTGCCTTTTGGGCTTCGACCAAGAAGGAACCTTTCCTGGGCCTCTGCTTGGAGCCAGTTTCTTAGGAGTCAAAAACTGGAGGGGCTATGAAAGGGCTTGTTCCCAGTAAATGCAAGGGAGGGAAGACGGTGTCTGAGGTAGGGTACACTTCTTTCGTTTTCACAGTGACTGATGTCTGCTCGCTTTTGACTTTGAACCCCAGAACGCACAGACACTCAGGTGGTTCGGCCAGGACAGCCACAGCAACTGTGGAGCAGAGCCCTGGTACGAGGAGCCGGCACCGCCAGCCCACCAAGAACCCCAGCCACAGTGTCCTGGCCAGTGGCGCAGGTGAGTGACCACACAGAACACCCTGGGGATGACAGCCTGTGCCCTGCCCTGGGCCACCCTGCAGCAGGGCTCTGCTCAGCTTACAGGGCCTCACACATGGTGGTGAGAGTGGAGCCCCCACCCCAGTCTTCTTTCGTCTCTGCTTTCTTCTGGGTAGCTGAGGTTGGGCTCCATATTACTGTGCTCCTAAAATGTCCCTCTCTACAGAAATTAGAAGTCATGTTTTTTTATTTCTTTGTTTTTATTATTTTATTTAATTTTTTTAATTTATTTTTTATTTTATTGAAGTACAAATATCAATCAGACAGTTTCAAGACACCTTAACAAGACAGATTCGTTAAATCAATACATTGCAAACTGTTTTCATAATGTTTTGGTATCATACAGGGTGCATACATGATATTATATTTACAGATATTATTTTAGCAGATGTCTCTTATCAGTAAATTAAGAGTGTAGCTGCTTACTTATCTTATTTTTATACCTGAATTATATCAAAAATTCAATAATTATTTTCCTAGTGGATGACCATAGTATTATATTTTATTTGTTTATATATTTATTTTTCCTGTGTTTAGGCCAGGATCTACAGGGTCTGCAGGGTCTCACTACGTAGATTAGACTCATGGTGATTCTTCTGTTTTCAGCTTCCCCAGCACTGGGATCGTAGGCTTGCGCCACCACACCCGGACGTGGGGCCCGTGCAGGCCTGTGGTATTGGGGATCCAACCCTGGTCCTTTCACTTGCCTAAGCAGGCTCTTAGTCCACTGTACCATGTCACTGGCTCTGTTTTCATTTCTTATCAAACTGGATTTCATTTGGGAGATATTTATACATGAAATAAAAAAAAATTCCTTAATTTAAGTTAATTCTCAGACTAGGAAAAGACAGTAAAATCTGGTGCTAAGAGCTGAGTGGAAGAAGGCAGTGCTGGCTGGGGCTTGGGCTGCTGGCCCATGAGGAGTAAGTAAGATTGCCCCCAGGGCAGTGGACTGTGGCTTTCCACCAACAGACCACTGATGGAGAGATAGTCTGCCCTGCTCACAGCCAAGCAGGACTTCTCTGCACGTGCCTCTGCCTCCCTGTAACTGAGAGCAGAAGGACCTGTTTCAAAACTTTTTTTTTTTTTTGGTCTAGTCCTCTGTGTCTCAATGGGATTTTTAGAAAGGAAAAAGAAAATGGTGCTCATTTTCTAAAGTTACCAGAGATCATGAAATCTTTAATGATTGCTCTCCACTTTTCTTAATTTGGGGGAAATGGAAAGATACATGGATGTTTTTACTTCCATAAACTATAGGTAGGGGAAGGCAGATGTTTAAACTGGTGATACTGAAATAATTTTGTAGAGGCTCATTTGTGATTACAGAAGTGTGACATGAAAGACAAGAGATCCAAAGCCACATACTTTTGTCACATAAACATAATCATGGCATTGTTACTCACAAATTGTGACAAATTCACTGAGTAGAAGAATTCTACATGGATCACTTTGTAATAATTTTTAGCTGGGTGCGGTGGAACAGGCCTATAAGCCCAGCACTTAGGAAACCCAGGAAGGAGGATTGTTTTGAGTTTGATGTAAGCCTGGGCTACAAAGTGAGTTCAAGGCCAACCTGAGCTGCATAGCAAAACCCTGTCTCAAAAACAAAAATACAAATCACAGGCAAAATAACTTGCAGTTCTCTGTCAGCGCTGGGAGGGGCTTCAGAGCCCCCTGATAACTTATGTTGCCTGGTGAGCTCATCCTTTCGCCTGTAAGGGACTCAAGGTGGGAGTGGCCTGTGTTCAACAAGGCTCATTGCAAGCACAGTGACCAGACTTCTTCTCTCAAGGGGAGCGGAGTTAACTTGCTCACCTTGAGCGCTCCCCCTGAGCCCTGGGGACATGGAGGAGCTGCAGCTGAGGAGTTCCACCAGCCACGTCTCAGCCTACCTGGGGCTCCTGTGCCAACCACCATATCTGTGTACTAGTACCTTCTTGTCTGCGTGAAGGTGACAGCGAGCTGGCGACTGTGGACTGTGTAGAGGACCATATGCGGCTTTGTGAGCCCCTATAAATAAATATCCTCCTCTTAGAAAAATAGATTGCTTGTGGAGGAGGGCCAGTATTTGCCAAGGGAGGAAGGGAACTGGCTTTTGGAACTGGTTGCTTCTCAGATGCAGTGGCTGAGCTACCAAGCATATACTACTTCCAGGAGGCCACAATACTATGACAGTGGTTTTTCTTGGCCATCTCTGGGTTTCTTATAAAAAGCTATTGGTAAATTAACTATATAATGGTGATGGCTGTTGAATTAATCTTCTTGGCCTTTAGCAAACCTTTATTTCCCTTACATTTACTTTCAGGTACCTTTGCTTCTTGTCCTTACTTCCAGGAACATTGTGTTCCAGCATATGAGGGAGGTACCAGTCATTCTTTGAGGAAGCCAAGAGTCTCTAAATCTAGCTGCCTTGCAAATTTGTGGCATGGTTGTATATCTGAGTGCCCAGTCTGTACCTAAAATCTATGAAGGGCAGTGGTCGCACACCCGAGACCTCCTCCCGGTCAACTACTCAGGACCTAGTTCTCTGCCTCCTCCTTCTTCTATGATGATGGAGTCTCTTTACCTCACAGGCAGCCTGGCCTTCAGAGGCTCTTTCATGTTTGTCCAGAGGGTATAGGAAGACCTTACCTGTGCTGTGAAGAGAGACAGAAGTTGCCCTTTTAGAGACTGAAGGACAGAGGGGGTTGGAAGATAAGAATGAGGACATCTTCACCCCTCAATGTTTTGCCCTTGGGCCTGTGAGGACAAGGTCCCTGGTGGCAGTGGCAGGAAGCTATGCCTCCTGAAGGGGTTTTCATAGACAAACATGATTTGGCTGTGTTGCAGTTGCATATGAAAAAGACATTTGGGGCAAAACCAGAGCCGAGTTCCAGGTGGTTTTTTCATGTCGTCACAGCTGTAAAGTAACCATTTTTATAAGATGAGAGTGAGTGGCAGCCTGTCTACATAAACATATTTTTAAGTTTTAGAAGTGGTGGAACCGAGAAATAGACTAATGGCATAGCACTTCATTGAGACTTGTGTAGAATGGTTTGCTTTTTAATTTTTTATGAAAATCTTACCAAAAACTTACATCTGCTACTTCTCTTAAATGAAATTTCCATGCAGTTGGTCACACTAGCTGTGGCTGAGTGCTGATTCCTTCTGTGCAGTATACATAAAGGCCTGTGGCTCTTTAGGCCTTAGTTTTCTCAATTTATAAACTAGAGCAAGTGTACCTAACTCATAAGTTGGTATAAGGAATAAACCAAATAAACATCCAGAGTGCTTAGCTGAGTGCCTGGCACGTAGCTTTCATCTTTGTGAATAGTTTTATGCACTTACAATCGTGTAGTATAGGTAGATATCCTTGTTTACTTTGTTATTTTTTATACATGCTTCCATCTATGTGGTATTCTTGCTTGCTAAACAATGATTTCTTTTCACAGTTTGCCATAGTTCATTTAACCATTCCTCAAATCTGTGTATTTTCATTCTATAAAAGAAAATCCTTCTGTCAACATCTTTGCATACAGCTATTTCTTCTGGGGTGAAGCTTTGCTTTGTGTCTTGCTCTGTTGCCCAGGCTCACACTTCTGCCTTAGCCTTCTGAGTGCCTGGGGTTGCAGGCACATTCACCATTCCTGACTGCTGAGTGAAGGTTTTGGAGCAAAGGATATGAATTTTAAAAAACTGAGAATTAATATATATCATCAGATTGCCTTCCAAGATGATGATTTCTATGTCCAAAACAGTATAAATTTTTTTGTAAAATGGTAAAATATATTTTTCCCTGCAACCTTGTAAATGCAAGTTTATCATTTTTTGCTATCAATATTAAGTGCCACTTTCTTTTTTCCCTTCTTTCCTGCCTCCCTTCTCTTCTCCATCTCTCCTTCTCTTTCTTTCCCTTTTTCTCTTCCCTTCCCCTTCTTCTTTCCCTTTCACCTTTGCTTCTTCTGTGCTGGGAATTAAGCCTGAGACAGTGTGCATACAAGTTCCACACTCTGCCACTGAGTTGCATCCTCAGCCCTAAATTAATTTCTCTCTGTATTAAAGCCCTATTATTATATTACATAAGCATTAAATAGCTGTTTCACCATGATTTTACTTAATGTTCATCACTTATCATATTCTTATATACAGCGAGGGCTTCTTTGTTTCTTGTTTTGAGCAAATCCTATGATTTTGATTATTAATATAGTACTTTGATTATTAATATAGGACTAGCTCTGCCATATTTTTCTTTTTGATAGTTAACAGAGTTTCAAAACAAATTTCAGGCTTTGATTTCTTAGAAACTTGCTTGAACATAAGTGGGAACTGCATTCTTCTATATATTAATCAGGAAAAGGATTTAATTTTTCCATCAGTTACCAAATACGGCTTTGTCCATTTTTAAGTGTTTCTTCTTTCTTTCTTGCCATGTAACTTAGCTTGTTTTCTTAAGGCTCGCCTGTCCTGTGCCATGCTTATAGGAAATCTTGTCCTAGTTTCTGTTGCTTTTGTGAAGAGCAACTACACAGCTGCATTGGGAGTACAGGGGCTGTTTTTCACAGTGACTGGTCACTACTGCTTCTGTGAGGAGCCTGACTTTAGCTGAAAAACACTTTATCAGTGGTGATCGTCTTCCTGGACGTGGGGCTGAAAAGACCCATGCGTATGCCCCAAGTCTGGGCTCTGCTACTCCCACTGGACGTCCGGAGCACGCTGGCAGCCTGACAAGGATTAAGAAAGAATTTCTGATCAGTTCCTGGTCTTTTTTTTGGCTATGACTAGAGTGTGTCTGAGTTCTGAATAAATATGTGTTTCATAAGGCTCTTGTGTTTAACCGACATTATAGAGGGAGCCTTGTGAAACACTGTAGTTGCAGCACCCAGAGCCTATTCTGCTGTTTTTCCCACTTATGCCATCCACCTTGGCACCCGTATGGGACACCATCAAAGCCACCTTCCCCTCACCTATTCCATTGTGAACACTGGTTTGAGTCTTGGGTCTACTAACTAGGGACCACATGACTGCCATTCAGAGTGGCTTCTCAATGACCCTCAGTGTTGGCTTCAAGGAAATGGGAAAAATATTTTCTTCATGAGTTTATTGTAAGGGTAATGAGCTAATAAAAGTGTACTTGCTAAAGGCAGTGAGGAGTCCCAGATTGGATCCTTGAACAGGAAAGGAGGCTTAGTGGGAAAGCTGGCAAGGTCCAAATAAAGTCTGGAGTCTGGCTAGTAATAATGTATTAATTAATATTTTAGCTTTACACATGTGCCATGATTATACAAGATGGTACTCTTATTATAATCCAAGCACTTGGAAGGCTGGGGCAGGAGCGTTACAAGTTCAGCATAACCTGGGCTACATAGTGAGACCCTGTCTCAGAGAAAATAAAATATATAATGCTATTAGGGCACTGAGTGACGAATGTGCTATCTTTTTATCTTTTCATCTTTTCTGTATATCAAAAATTATTACAAAGTTTTAAAAAGTGTTTTTTTGTTCGTTTGTTTTTCAAGGAACCTGTTCATAGTGTTACACAAATGTCAGGGAATTTTATTTTAAATACGTTTTTCTAGGTTATGTGGGTTTTTTTGTATGAATTCTTGTTGAGCAGATATTTATGAGATGCTATTTTCCTGAGTACTGTGGACGGAGTATAAGGTGAGGTTTCCACCCTCTAATCACACCTCAGTGAGGAGCCAACACCAGGATGGCAGACCTGTGGGCTGAGTGTGAGACCACAGGAGCCATGGCCTCCTTACAGGCCAGTGGTCCCAGGGGGTTGGGGACAGTGAGAACATGGGAAAGGGGAGTAGTGACAAAGAAAGCAAATTTGTTTTTACCCTCAAGAACGTGAAGGCTTTACAGGATACAAATCCAATAGTTAGGCTAGAGGCTAGAGACTGTTGGCTGTGTTGAACACACTAGGCAAAACTCAGCACTTCTCCAAGGCTAATAAAATTGTGACGCTTTGGCTTTGAAAGTTTGGGTTTTCTCTCAACTTGAAGCCTCGTCATGTTTGAGTGTGGCATCTTGCCATTCATTGACAGGGTGATGATGTGCCTGTGGCTAAGTGTCTGCATGTAGTTTCTTTGTGGGTGGTAATGGGTGGCTTTGTCTCTGAGGTTCTCTTGAGCTCTCATGGTATAAGAATGTGAATAGACACTCATTTGTGGCTTAGGGATGGGTGCATTCTGGGAAATTCATTTGTGATTTCAGTGTTTCTTGAGCTTCATGGGGTGAGCGTACACAAACCAAGATGGCTACAGTGTCACTAGGCCCTATAATCTTATGGGCTACCAGCATATATATAATCCATCTGTGACGAGTAGACCATTGTGTGGCATATGGCTGTATACACACATGCACACTGAAAAGAGAACGTTGTCAGTACAGACAAAGGAGGTTCATTGCTAATTGGTTTTCACATTTCTCTGTTTCTTTTATAGTTTGTATTTAGATGCCCCTCAAAGACACAGGCAATCATGGGTGGGGCTTTTCGGAGGTGGCTGGATCTGGAGTGTGGGATGCTGGCAGTAAGGCTGTGAGTGCTACCCCACCTTAAGGGTGGCAGCCACTTGGCACTTGTTGCTTATTACTGCTGCTGCTTGTCTTTTACTGTCCCCCTCTTTTTTATTTTATTTTATTTTTTTTACCATGGATTGTTTCTCTTCTGCTATTCCGCCCCACTTGGAACTAGCCAACTATGAACTGAAATCTCTACAAACAGCAAACTAAATAAACCTTTTCACCATTAACTTTGGGTATTTTGTTTCAGCAATGAGAAAAGAAACTAAGATAGAATTTGGTACCGGAGAAGCAGAGTTGTTCCTGTGACCATACCTGACCTTATAGTTTAGGAGATGTTGGAAATGGCTTGTGGGAAGAATTTGGAAAGGCTTGGAGATGCCAGCTGAACAAGCAGCCTTGGAATACCTTAAAATGTACTTAATGGGAGATTTTGGTCAGAGCTTAGAAGACCAGAATGCTGATAGAAATGCTGCCAATTAAAGACCAGGCTCAGGAAGTTTCTGCTGGCAAGGACTGCATTTGCTGTGGACCCCAGACAATGTGTGTTATGCCTTGGCAGAAAGTTTGTCTGCATTTTGCTCATGTGCAGAGACTTTGCTTGAGGTTAAGGTAGGTGGACTAATTAATCTGGCAGAAGGAGTTTCAAGGCAATCTAATGCTAAGGTGGTGGCATAGCTACTTTTGGAGACTTTTAGCCAGGTCTATGTTGAGAATCAAGAGCAAAGAACCTAGAAGAATGATTTAAAACATTTTAAGTTTGCCCAGAAAAGAAGGTCCAGTAATGTTGTGGCCTACAATGATAGAACAGAAGAGAAATTGGTCACTGAAAAGACTAGCAAGGTGAAGCCAAGTATTTCAGAAGGAGATGGTAGATGAGATCAGGCTTGCTCAGGGTAGTATGGATGTAGGCAGAAGAGGACAGTAGAAAAGATGGGTTGAGGACATCACAAAACCCTTTACCTCCTCAGAATTGCAAAAGTGAAAGACTTGCTTTCAGAAGAGAGTCCCGGAGCACTGTGCGCCACAATGGCAATGGCCTAGGCAAGTTTTCCTTGGGATTTGGTTCATAGGCATGAGACAAAGAGAGAAAGAAGCCTGGCTACTGCTCCAGCTGGCAACAGACCTTGGCACCATCCATTTTGTGCTAGTTTTAGATGCATGCAGAATGCAAGAGTTGTGGGGTTAGAAAGGCCAGATTTTGGAAGACGGCTTGGGAGGCAGGCAGTGTGCTCCTGAGAGGACACCACTTGGTACCACAATTCTGCCTAAGTCACTTTTCTTGTTGCAGAGAAAATATGAGACACCCAAACTTCAAGAAGGAAAGGCTCATTTAGTTTGCAGTTTATAGAGATTTCCATTCATAGTGGGCTGGCTCCAAGGCAGGGTGGCATGGGAGAGGGGCATCACAGAGGAGAAACAGTTCATGGCAGCAGAAGACAACAAGGCAGATGGCAGCAAGCTATATACAGCAGATTCTTTCTGTATCTTTGTATTGTATCCAGGCTACCTGCCTATAGGGCAAGACTAGTTTAGTAACTATACATCCTTAACCCCAGCATCACATACTCTAGACCCTGCATCTTGAAAAGCCCCATGTATGACTACATGAGGCTTTGGGGGACATCTATAAATAACCTATAACAATTTCTAAATTTGAACTCAAAGTGTAGAGCAGAATTATTACCCAGATGAGCTTCTCTGGTAAATTCCAGGCCTGGACACGAGCAGGGACAGATGTGGTCCCATTGGGAGCCTTTAACTAGATCAGCAGCTGTGTGAGTAATTGGTCCCAGAGTGTTGATTGAAGGTGCTTCTGCACTGGTGTGCCCTGGGACTCTGCTTTGGTTCTTTTTCTAGTCAACAATTTCATAATAATTACTTTAATAATAGTACATATATATTATGAAAACTTTAAAAGTATAAAAGCTTAAACAGCATAAAGAATGCCTTTTTGCTATTTAATCTCTGCTTTTCTCCCCAGAGGTAGCTGTTACTGTGTTTGTTATTCTTCTAAAGATATTTTTGACCATGCAAGCATATATGTGAATGTATACATGTACACACAAAAAGGATAACATAGTAAGTCCAGTGTTTGATACCTTTCCACTTCATAGGTATTTCACAGTGTTTTAGTTGAATTTGAAGTTAATTTAAAGCTTTTCTCCCTGTTGTCCTCCTACTAATCCTCCTAAAAGTGGAGGGAATTTTAGTATTTATAAGAATACCACAGTAGAAATACCTATGTATGTTTAATTGTAAAACTTAATACTTTTAAAATAAAACTTTATTTTTCAACAATGGCAGGAAATTAACTCATTATTCTGAAATCTAATAAATAAGGGAGAAGAGTAAAGCATTTCTCCTGGCCTTTCCTGTACAATTTGAACCTGAGAGTAGCCAAATAGTAAATAAAGGACATTGTCTTACTATAGAAGTATTCTAATAAATATGTTAAGACAAGATGATAGAAATAGAATGTCACAGTTTTGCAAATGCCTATAAACAAGTTAAATTTAAATCTAGTTCTGAACTTTCTTATGTAACTGATATCTGCTATGCTATTTTATTTTTTAAATTCTTTTTGCTATGCTATTTTAGTTGTAGCTTTGTAATATGTTTTAATATTTTAGAGAACAGCCTTTCTGCCACAGCTTTAGACTGTTAGAATGAATTTATCTGACTTTGAAAAAAAGTCATGATGTAACTGTTTTTATAGAATTGGAATTCAGTAGAATTTATAGATTTACATAAAGAGAATGACCATCTGTTGTGTGTTACTCAGCTTGGTTGAGACAGAATAAAGAATACAAATACAAAATCTTGCATTTATGTTGGGGAAACATTCTTGCACAAGACTTAGTCATCCATTAAAACATTAATTTAGTGGATGTGCTAGGCAGCATTTGTACTGGGAAGACAGCAAGAGAATCCTACAGGCAGTTCCCAGCCTCCAGCTCTTGGGCATTTGTTAGCATCAAGCTGGGGCCGCATCATGTGAACCTTTGAGCTGCAGCTCTCCACAGTTTCGTGTAAGGTCCAGTGCGTGCTCAGGGTTGTCCGCATCTTGGGTCATGTAAAAGGATATGTGCACAATTCACAGCCTGTGTGAATTGAATGCTCTGTGACCCAGGGCAGGATGTTTAACTTACTCAATTTTTGGTTTCCTCAATGTAAACCGGTTGCATGTGGAGCTTTAAAAGAGACAATTCAAAGTGCTTTGGACCTTACAAGGCACACACCTCCGCTGTGCTGTAAATGGTAACTAATCTCATTTAAATTAGTGATCTGACGGCACCTAATTTCCTATGTTCCATTCCCGATTTCATTATTTAGGAGAGGCAGTAGAAGTAGTTATGTATGAGAACTGCCCCTTGTTAAGGACATGGTGGGCTAGAAACATTGAAGAAATAGTAGGCTTTCATACCAGTAAAGGTAAGACTAATGTGAAACAGAAAATACACCAGAAACTTATTTAGCATTGCTTTGGGCATGGGGAACTGAGACCAGCTAGTGGACCTCAACTTAACAGAAGAAAAAGCTTTCTTGCAAGTCCTGCTCAGCAGTGGGCTGGAGTGAGTGTCCTGGCAGAAGACATGTGGGTAAGCTGTTTGCTAGGGAAGCTACCAAATGGATTTCTGAATTAGGGAGAGCATGCTAAATTTTTACTAAGGCATTTGAGGATGAAATTCAAATATAAATATACATATATGCAATCACATATGTAAAAAATTCTCTGCATATGGCTCATCAATTTTCAAAGAATCACAAGTCTTTGAAATTTTCTCTGATCCTTTTTTGAGTTAGAGAATATTGTAATGCGTTTTGGCCAAAAGTGATCATCAAAAATGTGAAGAAATGGTGAAGTCAGAGTTGAGAAATAGGAGATTAGCTGGCTTATTTCACTGTTTCTTTATCTGTTGTTACTGTGGAGATGAGTCCTGAGGTTTTAGTTGCCTTCTTTTTCATCTAGAACTTCAATACCTGCTTTTTCCTTTTAGTGTGACTCTTTAGAAGAATAAGCACATTATCAGAAGTTTTCTGCCACCAGTGTGTGAGGCATTTTGAAGGGAGATGTTATTTGTGTCTAGCGAGCAGATGACAAATTTAAAGAAAAAGGTTTGACCCACACTCTTGGCATTGGTCTTGCTCTGTTTATCACCTTGTTAACCTTTTACCCTTATCTTTACTATTACTCTTATTCCATAAGTGTAACCATAGAAAACGCTAATGAAGTTATAGGGAAGATAGTATTTAATATATTTATTTGAGATTCATTCTGCAGTTTCCCTTATATAGCCATTACTGATTTGCTATAATTTTCTAAATTATGTTACGTGGAATTTGTACTATTGCTTGATACACTTAGGATAACAGTATAGATATGGTGTTAGCCCGTAAATCCAACCTTATAAATGTAAAGAAGATTCATATTCATAGTTAATCATCAAAGTCTGGTTTGTACATTTGCAGTGAATGAGGAGTCCACCACCACTACTGACCCTGAAGAAGCTTCAGTTGTTGGTGTGACGTCCCCGCCTGCCTCAGCCTTGAGTGTGACCTCCAACCCCAGCACAACGTCTCTCCCTGCTCCGGCCAGATCGGCTGAAGGAGAGGAGCCCAGCACGTCTGGCACACAGCAGCTCCCTGCAGCAGCCCAGGCCCCCGATGCCCTGCCTGCTGGGTGAGTGGCTTTCTGTCTTGCAGCAGCGTGTTCCTCTCACAGACTGAGCCTCCTTTAGCAGGTCTGAAACAATGTGGTTATTTATTACCTAGCTGCCAGTGATCCTTCAGGAGGCCGCCACATACAGAACAAGGAAGGTGTGGAGAGCTGCTTGTTGTACATAAATCTTAAAAAGCCTCTAAGTCATCTGAACAGAATCAGTGCTACCTTATGGCATGACTTGAACAGCCTGACTGAAAGGGAGAGGCTCCTGTGGAACAAGGAGCTCCTTTTGCCTTCCTGTGAATGAAAAAGGGTGTTCACAAACCTATGGCATGCATGCCACAGTGGGCTGTTTGTGTCACCGAAAACCGTATAAAAGGTTTGGCACCACTAGCCTCTATCCTGCCTAGGAAGCAGCTTTTCTATCCTGAATTGTATCTTCCCATCCTGTGAAGGACTTGGCCTTGTGATGCTGAGTATTACTGTGTGTGTACTGATAACAGGGCTGATGTTAACTTGGACTCTTAGTTTTCTTGACACCCTTTAGTTTGGAATGAAATTTAACGTGAAAACCTTGGATGAGAATATGATCCAAGAAAATAAAAAGAAGTTCAATTTGCGCTTGTAGTAAGTGGAGATTAAGAGAAGGGACTTGGAAATAGATCTGGAATTGATGCCCCTTTCCACCCTTCCTATGTGACTGACATTTGCCAAGTGACATATGTTGGTAAGGTGGAGATAATAAGCATATACATCTCCCCAGGAGGATAAAGGACTCAAATAGATGAGTCCGTGAAGCACTGATGGCAATTATGCCTGGTGAGTGATATTTGTGAAGTGGTTGTCAAGGAATCATAGGGGAAGAGAATGCCTCTGACCTGGGAAACAGTCTTATCTTAGCAGCCAGTCAGGGCTAGGCCTGGTGTCTGTCCTTGTTACTTGTTTGATGTGGAAGAACCCTATATACATGTGGCTAAGGCCCTGGTGACCTGGTTGGGGTTGGTTTGGTGGTAGTTTGTGTCCTCTGAACCCTTATAATTCATAAAGGAGAAAGGAAAGCTGTACGGTCTCTTGCTTGATGTCTAATGTGCTGTATTGTTCCGAAAGCCACTTTTGAAAACCTAGTTGTTAAAGATCTTAAATCTGAAGATGTGCTGTTTTTAACATGTACACTTGTGTGCTCCCTAATTTGTTTGTTTATGAAGTGTGTTGGCCAAATGAAAAAATTTGCAAATAGTTCATAATATCCCAGACCTGGAGAGAATTGGAGGTGTTAAGAGCCAAATGAAAACTTGGTCAAGTTTTTGGTTTTGTGAAAAGATTATTAACCAATTGCTTGTGTCTTAACTACCCCCTACAGAGATTTATTTTCTCTTTTGTGTGTGGTGTAGAATACTCGAAAGGCCTTTGTTTGGTTTGTAATTTCAAATCTGCATGCTATAATTTTGGGGGAACAGCACAGAATTGTCTTGGCAGAAAGGAGGGAAAATGGCCGCCTGTTTCCCCAGTGAGCCGTTTGTTTTCTTTCCACTGAGCAAATGCCTGGAAGGCCAGCCTCACTCCTGTGTCAGTCACAGGCGATTAAGGCTAATGGCAAACCACGTCTTTATGTAGGGCGTGTGTGAGGGTTACTGTTCTCTGGGATCCGGCACTTCCTGTTTCCAGGCTGCTGGAAAACTCCAGGCTCTGAAAACGCTCTTTATTCTCCTCTGGCGACTGAATGGCCCCGGGAAGCTGGTTCCCCTCCCTCTTAGCGCCAGAGGCCGAAATACTTTGAGTTTTGAGCAGCATCTTTTCCTTGGAGCTTTTAGTAGGTAACAAGGCCCTGTGCGGGTCTGGGCTGGCTAGCACACACTTGGACATGAATGATGGCCCAGAAAAGGGTACGAGAGTCCCAGTTTTCCAGCCCAGAAGGGATTCTCAGTGTCCATCCCTAAGATGACAACGAATCTTCAGTACTTTGAAGCTTATCTGGAGGTGGCCACCAGCACCAGGCCGCCACCACTGTGTGTAAGGTAGTGAAGACAGCAGGCTTGCTGTTGGTTCTTCTCTGTTGGAAGCCGAATGGGCGTGGTTTCTCCAGTGACCCTTCCAATTTATAGAACTGCTATCCTCAGTCTCCCTAGTTTATTTACAAGTTTAAGATGTCCAGAGGAGGCAGACTACTCATTTATTCTTGTTATCTTGACTTAAGGAGTTAGGGACCAATGTAAGCATGAACTGTCACCCTATCTCACGTACCAGCAGAGAGCATCTTATGGCAGATGGGTCAAGGTACCACCTACACTGTACACACACCTTCTTGAATTTGCACTTGGTTGCCTGTATCTTTCTGGGGGACCTATCACTGTAGCATCTAAATTGATCATCTGCTAGTACCCAAGTTATAGACCAAAGACTTTCCATGATCCATGTCTTCATTAAATAAATGTTTGTTACTGTGGTCACTCTGCCTTTGCTCCTGGTGACCTGGACTCTTCCATTGGCTTCCTTTGCGATCAGATGCCAATTCCTTTTTCTGTATCTCGAACCCATTTCCCCATCTGGGTATCTTAACCCAGCCTGTGAATCCTGCCCACCATGGGCTGGCTGGAATCTGGCTTCCCTCCTCATAATGTGCCTTTGCTCCCAGGCAGCCATCAGGCCATCCATCTTTCATTTCTTCCTGATGGCAGTCTGTTATCCAGACTCTGGCTCTCTGGACTGTGCTTTTCATCCTCCCTTGCTTCTCCTTAGTACATATCACAAGTGTAATGTAAATAAAGACTGAGTGGCTATCTCCCTGTACGTTCTGTAAGTACCAGTACACACAGGGATTGTGTCTTTCTTATTTACCACTTTATGGGGCCTGGCATAGGGCAGTATTCCTGGAAGTTGTTAAATGAAATAATTATTGTGTTTCTTAAATAATTCTCAGGTCTGCCCATCTGGTGACATGCTTATATTGTGTTTCAGACCAAAATGCCTTTACCTGTCAGATAATTGTTTTTGTCCTTCCAAATTATTTTAAGCTTTAAACAAAAATACTATACTAGGGATTGAACGAAAAGCCTTCACACATAGCTATATTCCCACTCCTTTTTCTAAAAAAAAAATTATTTTTGACTTTTTTTTTTAAAGACGGAGTCTCATTATGTGCAGCTCAGGCTGGCCTTGAACTCACTTTGTAGCCCAGGCTGTCTTCAAACTTGTGAAGATCGGGGATTACAGGAGTATGCCAACAAACCTGGCAAAAATATTATATTTTGGGACAAAGTCTTGCTTAAGTAAGTCATTAAGTAGTCCACGATGGGCTCCAACTTGCTATTATCCTGCCTCAGCCTCCTGAAGTGCTGGGATTACTGGTGTGTGCTACTGCACCAAGCAATTTTAATCTTTTAAAATAAAATTCTGGTCATGACCTTTTACTACCTAGAGTGCTACAGTGGCCTCCTGCTGTCTTTAAGGATGAACTCCCCAAACCTTACTCAAACCATAAGCCCCACCACCTGATAAGACCTCAGCTTCCAGCCTTCGTGGAAGCCTTTCTCCTGCTCTCTAAGCTCCAGTCACATTAATTTACTTTTATTTGACAAATGTACCATCCTGAGACTGAAGCCCCTCCTCCACACTGGTTGCCCTTTCTGAGAGCTTTCTCAACGTTTTATCCGTTAGTTCTTGTGCATCTTCAAGGCACAGCTGAATCAGAAATTCTGGGAATCTTTCCCTGGCCGTCAGTATAAAACCACCGCATGTCTGTCTGTAATTCTTCTCACACTTGGAGCTGCTAGTCTGCGTCTCCTCCCCTCTGGGCTCTGAGTGCCAAGATGGCAGGAGCTTGGCACAATGTGGACCCTGCGACATATTTGTAATGAATAAATGAATACACCTAAATGCTGTTTTCTCCCCTTTCCTCTACCTGGATGAATGCTTCTTACTTCTCAGATTCCCTGAAGAAAGGGCAACTAGGACAAGAGTATTGCATTTTCCTTCCAAGGTCAAGAAAGTTGAGCCCGATGGCTGTCACTCATACTGATGGTAATGGGGCTCAAGAGATCCATGTCTCTTGCGGATCAGAACACTCTTCTCTGGCCGCAGAGGACCCTGGGGCATTGATGCATGGAGCACAGCTTGCCTTTGCTAAGGCATTTTGGAGCCAAACTAGACTGTTTGCTAAGGCCTCCAGCCGACTGTGTATAGTTTCAGCTCTCTTCTCAATGTTTGGTTTCCTCTATTGAGTAATGGGAACAAGGCTCACTTGGGGATCCCATGGGTCTGGCTTTTGGGTTGCTGTGTCGCCCTTCTGATTTGCAACAGAGAGCACTCAGGTCCCAAAGCAGTCACCCATCTTTGTGTGTCGAGGCCTGAAGGCTCCCGAAGCGTGGGCTGTGTAAGTGCCCTGCGGCCTGCTCCTTCCTCTTCTCACTGTCCTACACCCTCCTGTGTTCTCTAGCTGTTAACTTAATCAGCGCAAAAGGAAGCCACCGCAAGGGCCTGAGGTTTCCACATTGCAAATGCCTGTTAGAGGAGGGGACTTCAGGCTGTGAGATAGTGGTCCAGGCAGGGGCCGGTGGGAGGTGAGGCCATTGTGGTCCGCTGGCCCTGCATCTGGTTTTTGTCAGCGGCGAACCTACTCTGGGGTCCGAATGCTCATTAACAGACCATATGTACAAGGCTTCGATAAACTACAAGAGCGCTTGGTCTCTGAGCTCCCTGTGCCCCTCGCACACAGAGGCGCATTATTTCACCCTGGCAGCCAGCGCGCGGCTGCGGTTTCTTACATAAGGGAGGGCGTTGTGTTTGACTGCCGATTTCCCTCAGCCCTGCCATTTCACACCGTCCTGTTCTCCTGCGGTCATTGGCTGCCCAGTTTCCTGCCTCAGAGCAGAATTTGGTCAAGGAGGGGTATTTTCTAGATCTTTTGGCTATATCATCTGCCCTGCCCCCATGCTCAATCTTAGAGACCTGGAGGTACTTTGTGGAGGTGGTCCTGGAGACACCATCAAGGACGACAGCCTTGTCACAGTTCTCTGGCGTTTTGTTTGCGGAGATTCTAAGAGTGGTTGGAATTTGGAGCGTCTCTGCTAAGCTATAAACCAGCCGCTGCAATTGGATTTCTTTCCAAGCTCAATTTTAGTAGTAGCCAGAGCCTTACGCAAGGAATTCTAAAACAGCCCTTGTCTGACTGTGAAGAACTCATCCTTTTTTGTTGTTGTTAGTGTTACTGTTGTTTTATTTTTAAACCCATACTTTTGTTCTATCTTCCCCCTCCTCCTCTTCCCTTTATTCTAGGATTGAACCTAGGGCCTTTGCACTGAGTTACACCCACTGTCCTTTTTATGTTTTATTTTGAGACAGGGTCTTACTAAGGTTCCAGGTTGTTCAAACTGGGCTTGAACTTTTGGTCCTCCTGCCTCAGCCTTCCACAGTGCTGGGATTATGGGTACTTTTGGATGTGGCAATGTCAGAGGCACCCACCAAAATGTCTAAATGCTAAGAAGCTTTTATGCTTTTCTGGTTGTAAAAGTCCTTAACAGTTTGAGCTGTGGACCGTACTTTGAGTCTCTCTGGATTAAAGGATTGTATATGCCTTCCCCCAGCTTCCTTATTGCTGAATATGGCTTAGTGCTGGACTCTGTAAGGATTATGTCATGTGTAAGTAATGCTCACCCATATGTGTTCTGGCTCTCCTTGTCATAAGCCCCACTTCTAAGCCACACCAGCACCTGATGATGGGGTGTTCTTGCTGTGCTGCCTACTGTACATGATCAAACCACAAATGTTCACCTTTACTGGGCTTTCTTGAGAGCTGTAACTTGGCACACAGTATCTGGCTTCCAGAGTAATGTAGTGATAAGTGTTTGTTGAGTGAATGGATGGGTGATTTCACTTTCATTTGCCTTTAAAATTTAAATTTCTGGCTGTGGAGATATCTCAGCTATCTAAGTGCCTGCCTAGGCAAGTATAAGGACATGTGTTCAAGCCCTGGAACCACATGCCATGCCAGAGCCAGCCCCCAAAACTGGGCATAGTGGTACAAGAGCTGGGGAGGCTGAGACAGGACAATCACTATGAGTCTGAGCTGTGTATTGAGACCCTGTACAAAGTATATACAATTTTTAAAAAATTAAATTTCTTAGCTAGGTGTAGTGGCACAGGCCTGTAATCCCAGCACTTGGGAGGCTGAGGCAGGAGGATTGTTTTGAGTTCGAGACCAGCCTGAGCTACAAAGTGAGCTTAAGGCCATCCTGAACTGCATAGTGAGACCCTGTCTCAAAAAGACAAAAAAGTAAAATTAAATTTAAAAAAATTAAGTTTCTTTTTTAATGTTATTATAAAAGCCTATGGATTAAAAAATTAGAAAAGAAATAGAAGGAAATAAGCAACAATAACAGTAGCAACAATAAACACCCACCTAGATTTGACCAGTGATGTTCTTTATGCATCTTGTTCATTTTTCCTGACCATGGATAATAGCTACCACGTGTTATCAGCATTTACTGTGTGCTGGGGACTGCTAGGATTTGTGCGTGGCATATTGCATGTAGTCTTTGCAGGAGTCTTGCAGGAGTGGATATCCTAAGGCATCTGCCAGAGGACATATAAACAGCCGTGAATACCCTTACATACCTACCAAAAATTGATAATCTTACAGAATGTGCTTTTAAAATTTATTTATTTATTATAAAATATTAGTGTGCAGTTAAGAACGATGAATAGTAAAATAAATTCCTGTGAACTTATTTTATCAAATGTCTGCATTATGCTGCATTTTTTGGGTCATCCATTCAACATATTGTGGTGTTTTGTGTCTGTGTTCTCTTGTTTCATTATGCTTTCAAACAGCACCACAGTAAGGTTTTTCTGCGTGTGCCTTTCTTGTGTGCCTGTTTGTTTCTTTAAGATGTGTGATGGAAAGGGCCGGCCAGATAGCTCAGTGGACTGAAGTGCTGACTTAGGCAGGCACAGTGATGAGGTTCAATCCCTGGCATGCCATGCTGTGCCCACCCCTGGGGTATGCTGAGACAGCAACAGAGACTGGGTATGGTGGCACATGCCTGTAATCCTAGCACTTGGGAGGCTAAAAACAGGAGGATCACTATGAGTCTGATCTGTGTAATGAAACCTTGTAGACCCTGTACTAACTACATTAAAAAAAAAGTGTGATGGAGCTGGTGAAGTTCTCCAGTGTTGGCAGATAACTGTCAGATTGCTTTCTCAAGGAGCGTGCCGGATGAGATGCCTTTGGGCACGTATGAATCTTCTGCTAGAACTTAACATTGTCGGATTTTTTTCCCCTCCAGAACTAGGGATTGAACCAAGAGCCTTCATGTGAGATATATCCTTAGTTCCCCATTCCCTTTTCATTCTGGGCCTTGTTAAATTATCCCAGATGGGCTCCAACTTGGACCGCCCATCTTAGCCTCCCAGGGTGCTGGGGTTACAAGTGTGGGGCACCATACCTGGCCAGATTTTTTCATTTGAGTCCATCTCATGAGTGTGACTGGTTTTTGTGATTTTAATTTGAATTTCCTTGATTAGCATCGATGTTGAACCTCTTCTATATTTTACTGTTTTTTTGCTATTGCTCTCTGATTTCTTTTTTTTATAATTGCCATTTCATATATTTCTGTCCATTTTTGTGTGTTTTTCTCTTTAATCTGCAGAAGTTTTTATCTGTGCCAGAAGCTAGTTGCTTCTAGTTACATGCATTGTACATACATTTTCTCAGTCTGCAGCTTGTCTTTTCACTTTGTGTATGGCCTCCTTTTAGTGTACAGCATGATAAAATTTAAAATAGCCAAGGTTTTCGTGTGCCTTTTGCCTCTTATCTGAAATTACTCCTAATTCTGAAATTGTAAATATTTTACATACATGCAAACATATTTTTTATTGATCTTAATATGGGTTTTTATTCACATTATTTCACATTTAACTTTTTAAAAGTCAGGATGTGATTTACAACCATTGGCATGCCATTGTTTATCTTTTTTTTTTTTTAATGGTAGCAGAGTTTATTTGAAAAAAGTAAAAGTGAAGAGTGAGGGAGAAACTGGCTCTGCAGAGCCAGCTTGGGCTGAGCTTGGGCCAAGCAGAAGTGAGGAAAAAAGGGAAAAGTGAGAAAGAAGAACACTGTAGAAGAGGAGGGGGTATTTCCTTAGGATATGTTCTAAAGTAGAGGCAATAAAGGCTATTCATATGGTAGGAGTTTTTGACTAAGTTGCCAAATTACCCTTTGGAAAGTGCTCCCAACTCACCATTTTGAGAGTGATTTTACCTAAGTTGCCAATATTTGATCTAAAAAAGTTTAAAAATATGTTTTATAGACACCCACTGTAGTTACTTTTTGTGTGGCTGAGATAAAACACTCAACAGTCAAAATTAAAGGAGGAGCAGTTTTGAGCTCATCCTTTGTAGAGGTTTCAGTCCATAGTTGGCTGGCTTCATTGCAGGGTGGCATGGCAGAGGACAGCAAGACAACAGAGTAGTCAGCAGCAAACAGCAAGTGACAGATGGCAAGTGGAGACAGCAGCAGCCCTCTCTGTTCCTTAAATCCCATCTGGGCTACCTACCCCTAGGGCAGTACCACTTACACCCTTAACCCTAGCTTCACACCATGAATCAGTCCTTGATCCCAGCAGGATACAGCCTAGATCCAGCTGTCTCTGGAAGGCCCCACGTATGACTGCATGAGGCTTTGGGGAACATCTAGAGAGGAGCCATAACAATACCATATCCAAGAATTGGCTTGCTTCCCCATGAAGACATCTATTTGAAAGTTATGAACTTTAATTGAAGAGCTTTAGGGCCTTCGCAAGGAAGGAAGAGAAAAGACTAAAGTAGAATGAAAAGAAAACCAAGCTTAATTAAGGGGGCTCAGTAGCTGCTGCGTGGCCCTCCTGGGCTGAGGGCATGCCACGCTGGTTGATGGTGGTTATTAAAAAGAGGTTGTAGATGTAGAGGATGGAAGGTCCTTGGAGGAAAGAACTGAACTTAACGTGGACCTGGTGAAGCCATGGAAACAAAGCAGATCACTGCCCCTGCACAGCCCGAAAACATCCCTATGGAAGAGACAAATCTTATGGCTCACCTGGAAGTGGCCAAAACTTGAGGAAGATTAGGACTTGGTGCTGAGGTCTGTAATAGGAACAAAGAATAGGCATACATGAATTTCATGTGGCTTTTGTCTATGAAGAAATGGAGCTTTGCATAGGCAACTTGAGGACTGCTTGAATAGTTTCAGTATTTTCTTTTGAAGCTCAGTTTTTGTCTGGATACCAGCAAGACAGCTTCTATAGGGTGTGTAAAATTCTGGCATGGCTTTCTTTCTTTCTTTCATTTTCTTTTTTGAGACAGAATATTGCTGTGTAGTTCAGGCTGGCCTTGAACTTAAAAAAACAGTCCACCTGCCTCAGCCTCCCAAGTGCTGGGATGATAGGCATGCATGCCTGGCGTAACTTTTAATTTTTTTTTTTTTTTTTAGATGAACTTGTTTACTTGACACATTAAATTATGCAAAGAAAAATATTTGCAACTGCATAAAAAGAATCCCATTTTCATACTACTAAAATACTCTACAGTGGTAAAAACAATGAACTGTAGAGTAGACCCCAGGACTTAATGCAAAAGCACTGTACAGAAAAATTTCAGGCTTCTAACTGTACTGAGTCCAAAACTACACTCACTTCTTTAGACTTCTCAGCTTCTTCCAAGTCTTTTTCACTTTCTAATATCTGCTGAAGGTCAGTATGGGCTGCCTCTAACTTGCATTAGCAATCTGGGATCATCATCCAGGACTCTTGCAGGATCTCTGCCTGCTTTTTTTTAATGTTTTTTTTTTTTTCCCCATTTTATTTTTTTAGTTTCAAAGCTAATTAATAGTCTGCCTGCTTTTTTTTTTTTTTTTTTTTTTTT